>ML828408.1:125509-149424 GCA_009831015.1 Picea engelmannii | reverse complement strand
GTTTTTTTCTTTTATTGTAGACAAGTGTGAAGGTGACAGAAATAGTGGAGAGCAAGGAAAGAATGGCAAGCTCTGAAAAGCGGTCTGACGGGATTCAAAAAAGGGTTACGGGGATGCTCAGGACAATCGAGTGTTGCACGATCAAATATCATGTATCGAAATTTTTTATTGCAAAATGTGTAAAACAGAAGAGATCATGATGGGGTAGTTCAGCGGTTGGTTTGTATATTTGCAGAATTCCGGCAAAGTGGATAAGTGTGGAATAGGGAAATTGCTAATTGCATTCGTAGCAATAAGATCTTATATATAATTGGCAACTGCTAATTGCAAATGGGCGTGGGCACAGGAAATAATGACTAGGAACTGAATATTTCTTCAACCCGCCAAACGGACGATCTGCCAAAGAAATTTGAATAAATGGCGAAGTATGGAAAGAGGACAGACGAGCTTCAAAATGGAGTGACAATAGTTCCACAAAATATGCGAGGTCTCGACAGTTAAATTGTATTTCTTGGAAGTTTTCAGTGCAAAATGTATACCAGGGAAGAGGGCATGATAGGTGGACTGTAATACGGAAGAGGGTATGATCTAAGGCCGGTTGTAAATTTGTATATCCTTGTCGGCTGTGAATTTTTATAGTGCGGAACTATGGATGTTGTTTGTAGGACACAGAACTATAGAGGAAATTCTTTGCCCTTTAATATAGCTTCTGTGCCGCAAATGTGGTATGGCTCGTTTTAGCACTTTTTCATCCGTAAATAAAGGCAAACTTTATCCCACTAGCCCTGGAGATCGTCTGTCAATTTGTATATCGTGGAGCTCTGAATGCTATTTGGAGGTCACAGAAAAGTAGAAGTGCAATGTCGACCCAGTCAGCGTGCAACTCCGCTTGTCAATTTGTATATCGCGGAACTATGGGTGCCAGTTGTAGGACACGGAACAATAGAGGGTCAATTTAAAGAAAGGGGAAGCGGTCGTTGGAAACGGGTGAATCCGCCAAGCTACGCTGCAAGGCATTTTCGGGAAAAAAATGATTCAGTAACCAGGAAAAGAAACTAGAGGGAATAAAAGAGTGGGAAAATAGAAAGGTGAAAGGAAGTTTTCATAAGCATGAATTGGTTTCAAAGAAGCCCCATCGTTGCAAAACCATCATTTTCTACTAATTGTCAGCAAATGCATTGCTGAAGATTAGATTTTATTACAACGTGTGTGTGTAAGTATGTTCTTCATACATTCTTCCATGACTGTAACATATTAACTTAACTACTAAACTTTATTTTCTACTAATTGCCAGCAAATGCTTTGTTGAAGATTAGATTTTATTGGAACGTGTGGGTGTAACTGTGTTCTTGATACATTCTTCCATGACTGCAACATATTAACTCAAGTATTAAACTTCTTGCATTATGGGTTGTTAGCATTAAAACTTAATAATTGCATGTCTAGAAACAAGAATAACGAGTTTGTTGCAACATTGAACATTGGTATTGCTATGTTCTATCTGCATTACAAATAGAATTGAACGTTGGTTTGAAACTGTGTAATCCATTTTTTGTTTGCATAAAAGGTTGGTGGATTGACACAGTACATTGTCATATAATTGTTAGATGTTCCATCTTAGAAAAAATAACTTAAGTAAACACAATATCGAAGAATTACGAGAGCACTGAACCATGCCAATGAGAACATGCGTTAAATCCAGAAAAGAAGCAACAACGAAGAGTCGAAGGAAAATATTTTTTAATAGCAAATCCATTTAAAAAAATAAGAAAAACATTGAGTATTGTACATCTATCCTTAGAAATTGGATCCATTTCTTCAGGCCAAAACATTGAACATATCTGTGACAAACATAGGCACGGGATCTGTTGTATGTAAGATCCTTGCAGTTTTCTCCTCGATGAATCATCCTGTGCTGAAAATGATAGTTTTCAAAAGCTTCTCGTGAGGAAGAAGACGAAAAACGTTGCAAGGCAAATGGAATATCCCTTAGCTAAAACCGCCCCTGCATAGTCCAAAAAAATTTAGGAGCATAGGTTGCACGTGCAATTCGAGAGGGCCAAATTAGTCCATTTTGGGTGGAAGGAGATGACTAGTAGAAAAATGCCTTGCAACAGTGAGAGTTTTAGACCTGATTTCCGAAGATGTTAATCAATAAGTTTTTGGCTTGAAATATATCTCTGGGAGCATCAACGTATCATTGCTTGACATTGAAACTCTTCCACCCAGAACAGACTAATTTGGAACTCTGGAATCCCTACTTTTGCACTGCAAAGTGGCTATTGCATTAACCGTCGATTTATTTTCTGAAACTCCTTTTGGTGTTGTCAGGACCACCATCACCAAGCCGGGAAGTTATGTCTATTATGGTTGATTTCAATTTGGGCGCAGGAGTGGGAAGATTCTCTGCATTGCCATCATCCATTTTCATATCATCTCCCATCAGATCATCTTCTTCTTGCTCGAAATTCATGACATCGACTTCTGTGACAGCCATGAATGCAACTGGGCAGGTTCTCTGACCAGGCAGGGTTGCCTTGGAATTCTTTGGCTTGAAATATATCTCTCAATTTACCAAGGGACCATCTCCTTTTTTTTATCCTGGGTGGAGGGAGATGAATAGTAATAATATGCCCTGGAATAGTGGAACCTTAGGCCATTATGCCCCAATGTGTTTACTGTGTCTGGACAGAACTGTTTCTAGAAGTTATTAAGAGTTTCTAGTTGCTCAAGACGATGTTTGAAATGAAAATTGGGGAGGGATAATATAACCCTCGGAAAATTATGGTTTAATGCGTATCAATGGAATATCTCCTCGGGCCTTTCGTTGATCAATGACAAGCTCCAGGGTTCATGCAGAATGAGTTGTCACCATCACAGCTCACTAATTGCACAATTAGAAAAAAGTGCGAAGGTAGCGGTGACGGTGAAGAGAGATTAATAATTAGAAATTTATTATAAGCGCCAACCCATCGGCGCACAAAAAAAAAAGATTGCATCGTCTTTGAAATGAATACTTGGAAAGGATAACATACTTGTGCGCAAATCTTAGTTTAATTCGTAGTAATGACAAATATTCTCTGGATTTTTGGACATTAATGACCATCTTAATGGTTCCTACAGGATGACTGCTAGCATTAAATCTTAATTATTGCATATCTAGAAACAAGTACGAAGGCAGCGGTGATGGTGAAACCAATTCCAAGAAATACCTAAGTATGGAAAGCGGTCGGGCGGGTTACAAAAGAAAAATGGCAGAAGATATACCCAGGAGACATGAAGGGTCGATGGTCATATTTCATATTAGTGACAGATATCAACCGTCAATTTGTATGTCTACAGATGTTAATCCCTATTAACTATTCAAAATTATCTAAAGACAGTTTAAATTATTAATATAAAATATTGATATTGTTTTGTTAGCTACAAATAGCACTGAAGAGTTCTACGATATACAAATTGATGGCCAGTCTTCCAGGTTGGCTCGTTCAACATTGCATTTCTATTGTTCCAGCTTGTCGTTCAAACAACACTCAGGCTGGCGAGTTCAAAATTGGCCCTCTGTTGTTCTGTGCCCTACAAATAGCACCCACATTTCCGTGATATACAAATTCACAAGCATACTTGCCAGCTATTTGAATTTTAAGGGACTCGTATTCATGTCATAGCACAATTGGACTTGGGCCAGTTTATATTCGTTTCTTACATTATCAAACGGGGAAGCGGTCGGTCGGGCTAGTGATATAAAAGTAACTGAAATATGAAGTCATGAATCCGCCAACTTCCACACCTACAAGTTTTCCGAAAAACGAGTAATACATACTAAGTATGTACTCTTATAAACTATGGACATGAAATTTTTATAGATCATGTACGGATCCACCATTCCATATTTAGTGACTTTTTTGGATCGAGGGCTCTCGGGCTGGCGGGATGAAAATTGGGCCTCCATTGTTCCACGCTCTACAAATATCACCCACAATTCTGCGATATACAAATTGACAAGCGGACGTGCGGGCTGGCTAGCTCAACATTGCACTTTCAATGTTCTGTGTCCTCCAAATAGCACTCAGAGTTTCGTGATATACATATTGACACATGGACTCAAGGACTGGCGGATTCAAGTTTTCCATTGTTTACGGATGGCAATCCCTATCAACTATCTAACATATCTAAAAACATTATTTTCAATACTAAATTATTAATATTACATATTGATATTGCAAAATTTAATTAGACGACAAAGTTTGTACAATCTGGTCAGGCAAGTGATATAAAAAAAAATCGACAAACGAGCAATACATAGTAAACATGTACTTTTATAAAGTATGGACATGATATTTTATAGAGCATATGCGGATCCCTCATTCCATACTTAGGCACTTTTTGGATCGCGGGTTCTCAGCCTGGTAGGCTGAAAATTGAACCTCTATCATTATGTGTCCTACAAATAGCACCCAGACTTCTGCGATATACAAATTGACAGGCATACTTGCGGGCTAGTTCGCTCAACATTGCAATTTTATTGTCCCGTAGCAATTCAATATTAATTCCATATTTAGCCACTTTTTTGGATCGGGGGCTCTCGGGATGGCGAGCTGAAAATTGGGCCTCTATTGTTCTGCACTCTACAAATAGCACCCACAATTCCGCAATACACAAATTGACAAGCACAGTTGCGGGCTAGCTGGATCAACATTGCACTTTCATTGTTCTGTGTCCTCCAAATAGCACTCAGAGTTCCGCGATATACATATTGACAGATAGACTCAAGGTAAATTATTAATATTAAATATTGATATTGTAGAATTTAATTAGATGAGAAAGTTTGTACAATCTAGTCAGGCAAGTGATATAAAAGTATTCCGAAAAACGAGCAATACATTGTAAACATGTACTTTTATAAAGTATGGACATGATATTTTATAGAGCATATGTGGATCCCTCATTCCATACTTAGGCACTTTTTGGATCGCGAGTTCTCGGCCTGGCGGGCTGAAAATTGAGCCTCTATTGTTCTATGTCCTACAAATAGCACCCATACTTCCGCGATATACAAATTGATAGACAGACTTGCGGGTTGGTTGGCTGAACATTGCACTTTTATTGTCCCATAGTGATCCCGTATTAATTCCATATTTAGCCACTTTTTTGGATCGGGGGATCTCGAGCTGGGGGGGCTGAAAATTGAGCCTCTATTGTTCCGCGCTCTACAATTAGCACCCACAATTCTGTGATATACAAATTGACAAGCGGACCTGCGGGCTGTCTAGTTAAAAATTGCACTTTCATTGTTTTGTGTCGTCCAAATAGCACTCAGATTTTTGTGATATACATATTGACAGATGGACTTGAGGGTTGGCGGGTTCAAGTTTGCCATTGTCTACGGATGCTAATCCCTATTAACTATTGGACATTATCTAAAGACATTCCTTTGAATACTAAATTATTAATATAAAATATTGATATTGTACAATTTAATTAGAGAAGGAGGTGTGTACAATATCAAACAAGGAAGTGGTCGCTCGATTGGGCTGGTGATATAAAAGTATGTGAAATCTGAATAAGTGAATCCGCCCACTTCCTTACCAAGAAATTTTTCGTAAAAAATGAGCAATACATAAAATCTATTTTTATAAAGTACGAACATGAGATTTTATAGACCATGTATTGTTCTCACATTCCATACTTAAGCCAATCTTTGGATCATGGGTACTCGGGCTGGCGGGCTCAAAAATTGGCCTCTATTTTTCTGTTAGCTACAAATAGCACCCAAGAGTTATGCAATATACAAATTGACAGGTGGTCTTGCGGGCTGGCTCGTTCAACATTGCATTTCTATTGTTCTGTGTCATTCAAACAACACTCGGGTTGGCGGGTTCTTGGGTTGGCAGGTTCAAAATTGGCCCTCTGTTGTTTTGTGCCCTACAAATAGCACCCACATTTCCGTGATATACAAATTGACAAGCAGATTTGCCAGCTATTTGAATTTTAAGGGACTCGTATTCATGTCATAGCACGATTGGACTTGGGCCAGTTTATATTCGTTTATTACAATATCAAACGGGGAAGCGGTTAGTCATGCTGGTGATATAAAAGTAATTGAAATATGAAGTTGTGAATCCGCCAGCTTCCGCACCTACAAGTTTTCTGAAAAACGAGTAATACATACTAAGTATGTACTCTTATAAACAATGGAAATGAAATTTTTATAGATCATCTACGGATCCGCCATTCCATATTTAGCCACTTTTTTAGATCGGAGGCTCTTGGTTTGGTGGGATAAAAATTGGGCCTCTGTTGTTCCGCACTCTACAAATAGCACCCACAATTCCGCGATATACAAATTGACAAGCGGACGTGCGGGCTGGCTGGTTGAACATTGCACTTTCATTGTTCTGTGTCCTCCAAATAGCAGTCGGAGTTCTGTGATATACAAATTGACACATGGACTTGAGGGCTAACGGGTTCAAGTTTTCCATTGTTTACAGATGGTAATCCCTATCAACTATATAACATATCTAAAAACATTATTTTCAATACTAAATTATTAATATTAAATATTGATATTTTAGAATTTAATTAGACGAGAAAGTGTGTACAATATGGTCGGGCGACTGATATAAAAGTTTTTCGACAAACGAGCAATACATAGTAAACATATACTTTTAGAAAGTATGGACATGAGATTTTATACAGCTTATGTGGATCCCTCATTCCATACTTAGGCACTTTTTGGATTATGGGTTCTCAGCCTAGCGGGCTGAAAATTGAGCCTCTTTTGTTCTGTGTCCTACAAATAACACCTAGAATTCCACGATATACAAATTGACAGGCGGACTTGCAGGTTGCTTGGCTCAACATTTCACGTTTATTGTTTCGTGTCCTCCAAAATAGAAATCGACAAGACTCCACGACTAGCAGGTTCAAGATTGCAATTGTTTAGGGATGTTCATCCTATCTAACTTTATCTAAAAACATTATTTTCAAATACTAAACTATTAATATTAAATATTGATATTGTACAAGTGAAATACATTAAACTATTAAAGGATGTTAAATCGCTTATTTTTAAAAAAATGAAGGAAACAAAATAAAAAAAAAATTAAAATTCTATCATCGCAAGCATAACAAGGACCAATTTCAATTTGAAGGGCCTCTTGTTCATATGATAGCACAGTTGCACTCTGCACAATATATATTCGTTGATTTCAAATTATTCCAAGACATTAATTTTACCAAGTTCATCTAATAAGCAAAAATGCCAAAACAACGACCAATTTGAATTTTAAGAGCCTGTTGTTGATATGATAGCACAATTGCACTTCGAACACTATATATTCATTGATTTCAAATTATTCCAAAACAATAATTTGACCAAGTTCATCGATCAAGGAAATTTGTTAAAACAAGCCACATAGTACATTTGCGTCACAGCGCCATAGAAATTATCAGGCGGATCTTCAGGCCAGCTGGCTAAAAAATTCAGTTATATTGTTCCATGTCCTCCAAAGAACAGTGGGAGTTTCGTGGTATACAAATTGACAGACAAAGCACATAAAAGAACCAACCAAACTTCAAACAAGCCGCAAGCAAGTTCCCAGAAGGTTCCATAGAGCATAACCCAATGACCTTTGCACGAAACAATTTGATATACAAAGAAAAGACATTGCCGCATTCGTTTTCTCTTACATCTGGTATATGTTCCCAATAGAAAATAATTGGGGCCATGGAATATATGCGGTTTTCTGCCATGCTAATCTTATGTGCGTGCAATCCCAACTAGCCAAGTCCAACGAACATTCATCTAAATCCTGAACAAATATTACAGAGAAACATGAGGTATTTTCATTTCCTGCCAAAGTTTGATATATATATATTCCCCTTCTTCAGTCGATATGAAAAATTGCATTGTCCTCATTTAAGGTGAATTTTCTATGTATCTGAAGCTCCTTCAGCATGTAGACATTGCTTGCCTTTTTCTGTAGATACATTTCATATGACGACTCTGCCAACTTAGGAAGCACATTTTGCAATAGAGGTTGCCTAACTGTACAATGCACGGTTGTGTTTCCCATAGTTCAGATAACAACATTGACCTAATGTCCATATATATATGGACATTTTTCACCGCATCGCAAACAATCAATCATATCATCACTTATCAAAGCGGAGGAAAAAGCAGCAGAGTTGCATTTTGCACATACATGTTCAAAGGGGGTCGAGTACACATTGGCTGCAACTAAAACACCTTCAACCTAGGAATGCAAGCATAGGAATTAATACATTGAACAATCTAATACACAACTGCACCCACCGCCCCCTCCCATTTAAAAAAAAAAAAAAAAAGTAAACAGGTGCAGAAATTTGTTGAAAGTTATTTCTATAAGCAAAGTGAGGATGATTTTGTGGATGTATATGCACAACAGTTGTAGAGCTAGCTAGTTTCTTCAGATCCTCTACTATATCTGCTCGCAACTCTATTAAAAACATTGCCTGGGTTGTCTAAAAGATCCTTTCTCTAACATCCCTCTTCTTTGTTATATTTTTGAACAGCATAAGTGGAATCTGCCTTTTATGCAATTGTTGTTCCATTGATGAAAACAAATCTGAATACGTATCGAACAATTGTAGCTGCAACATGGAACAGTGCAATATTTGTGTAACTTATCCGAGATACATGCACATGCGAAAGTAAAGGACAAAACTGAATATGAAAAGTGGTACCATTGCCTTGTCATTGTCCGACTCTCCATCCGTTATATGGAGAATGTGTTGCAAGCCAAATTTTCTCACTAGTGTGATAGCTGCCCCAATCGTTCTGATTGGGTAAATATCAGTGCTATGTGCAAGTTGGATGATAGTCGAGTCTGGGACGAAACAATATTCTAAACAAACAACGCGAATTTTTTCCACAATGCTTGTTTCGTTGAGCGAAATAATTCAATCGCAATCACCAGGGTCATATACTATTTTGGGAAATATATTAAAATTTGTAATGGATATCCCATTACGCGGCAACATGTTTTCTGCATGTTTCTAGTCAAGTTGTGGAGGAACAGTTAGTGTCACTATCATCATGGCCTCCTTGTCTATCATGCCAGCATGCATAATGGATCTACTTTTGTTTTCCTTGTCCAAGTAGGTGTTATAGACAACCATTATGTCCCCAACGAACACTTGTCCAGTTCGATGGTTGTTCAATCCCTCTATTGACAATACTTTGGATGCCACAACTCTAGACCTAATGCCATTTTTTGAACAGGAAAACTAAAGTGAATGGTAGCGCTTTTTTTTTTGTGTGTATTATTCTTTCACTGGAATAAATCTACAAGTACACGCATAGCTTTGATGAACTATGGAGCCAGAGTTTCGCAACCACACCTCTTAGTCTACGGAACATGCAGCACGTTCGACGTCTCGCTTGTACTTGTTGATACTGCTTGCGAGATGCAAACCATGTATTGCAGTTGAAATCAGCATATCCTCCATGCCATAGATGAATATATACCTCAGGATATTTGTTTAGTAAACACAGTAAGAGAAGAGCGTATGCATCTTTACCTTTGGCCTTGTCGGTCTGTTGATGTCTGGGATGACTGATTGCTCATCCCATGTCACTAGTCCAACTTTTTCTGAACCAAGCATGTGCAGATGAACATCAGTACTAAACAAGCATATGCATTATATATTGTCCATTAGAAGGACTAAATAACCGTAAAACTGTATGCATCTGATTTTTTTAACTGGAGAAATGTTTAACAATAAACAGGGCGTGAGTGTGGGCACCATGGACAATATGTATATCGCGGACCCCCGGAATCTAGGGGATCAATATTCAACCTGCCAGCCCGGCACCTGTAATCGAAAAAGTGGGTAACTATGGAATAAGGTAGAAGCATGACCACAGATGTGAATCCATTAGTCTGCCAACCGGCACACGGAGGAATTTTCGGAAAGCACACTAAGCAGATGAATTAGAAAACAAAATGGATAATATAAAATGGAAAAAGTAGAAATAGGGAGGGCAGAAAGGCCCATTATTGCCAAGCCATCGTTTTCAAGTCTAATATTATATGCCACCACCCAGTTTGTATATTTAATTTACCATCACACTTGGTATACCTTTTAAAAGATTGTACCACAAAACCCTCTGTTGTTGCACAGAACAATTCATCTCCCTGTCCAAGCAACCTGTTTTTTCCAAGGCATCAACGCCAAATATGCAATGGACATGAAGGCAATTTAGTATGAAGACAGACATCTAAAAGAAAGATAAACATGTCTATTTACCCGCCAAAGAGTCCATCGTCCTGTACAACCATTATGTTTGTTTAAATGCAGCAATGCAACAAAAACACAACGAACATGAACTAGCTTAGTATGCAGGAAGGCGTGTATTGAAGATAACTTATAATGAAGACAGACATGCAAAATAAAAAAGAAAGAGGGTTATTTACCCGCGAAAGATCACATCGTCATCTCTAGGTATTCTGTTTGTTTAAATGTACCAATGCAACGAAAACACAGTGTCGAGCGAAGCAGGTTAGTATGTAGGGAGGCAGGTAAGGAAGATAACTTACCATGTAGGAAGGCAAGCAACACGTACATATAATAAACTAGTTGAACACATATATAGGCCATAAATGAAATAGAAAACAATGCAACATGAAACAACAGTACAAGCATGCACCTTTCTATATCCTCTTCAACTGATGCAGTGAAGACTCCCTCGTTTTCTCCATCTATTTTGTTTGTTTGAATGTGGGAGCGCACAAAATACAATGAACATCAATGGAAGTTGGTATTCACCAGAGAACAAACAATATGTACATACAGTAAAACAGACTCAATGAATAGTCTAGAAAGGCAGAAACATGAACCTTTGTGCTTCTCTATCCATGGTTGCAAACGTGTAAATTTTTTTTCCCTGCCCAAAATATATTACAAGGCACAAAATATCACGCAATTGCATGGTCATAGCTAAACGATTTCTGGTTTTCCGTGGAAATTTATCCAGATATGCTTCCACCGATGGAAATACTTGTTCTTTATCCTCTACATAGACTGTTGCGCCCATGATACAAGTTTTCGATTTTCCATGGAAAACCACCCAGACATGCTTCCAGACATCCAAATATAATCTTGCAGAATCTTTGTTGCACATATCATATCTCAAGCACAACACAAATTGTATCATGCACACACCAGTCTATGTAGAGGAGAAAGAACATGTAATGTCATATCGACACATATGACCATACATGGTTTATAAATGTAGCCTGCATACATATTCTTTATTCCAACAAAAAAACAATGGATATTGCAATTTCACATGTAATCCTCGAACAATTTTGCATGCAACTATTTTCTTTCATGCCAGCACTGAAGCACCAGCAAAATCTCACAGAATAACAAATATCGGCCTTGATAGACAGGGAAAATAACACAACTGCATGTCGACTCGTGGGTGCAGGGGTTGAACAACGTAAAGCGCCCCAAAAAACAATAATAATCCAAAAAAAAAGATCCAACCACCGTCACTGGACCCCAACCTTGCAAGGCTGAATCAAACAAAAGAAAACAGCAAGCACTATTATCACACAGTTTGTAGCTAGGTCAAATGGCTAGAGAATTGAAGGCAAACTGGCATAACATGAACCTTCCCCACCCAATGTCACCTCAATGGGGAGGTTCTTTCTATTTAGGGAGGTTAGCACAGGGGAGACGTCCCCGACAACCTGGGGTTTTGAAGAGGCTAAGGTATAAAGTCAAGATCAAAGTTTCCCCCTCACAGGTTACCACCAAATTCAGACAGTTCGGCTAATCGGCCAATAAAGAAGTGTATGCCCAAATGAAAACACCTGCCTGGAACAAGACAACAATAATACAATACATATGCAGGCTGTAACTCAATGGGTTAGTACTTCAATGACTATCTGATGTCAATTAATAGGCAATGTAAAATAATAGATACAAATGAAGTCAACGTTTCATCAATTAGCTATGGCAAAAGCATCAATTCATTAATAATTATCAAGATGATGAAACTAACAATGTATCCAACCAACACTTTACTCAATAAATGCTTTAAATCATCATCTAATTGCCTATATTCAACTTTTGTTGCATCAAGATGAGATAACCAACTGTGACGTCAGCCCTAATTAGGTTAGTTTGTTAGTTAGGGTTTCAAAATTTAGAGTTTTGAGAGTGTTTTTGTACACTAGGACTTCAACGTTGGAGGTTAGAGATCAGTGCCTTAGGGTATATGGAGTCAAACAAGATAAGGGCACAAGGTTTTGAAAGGATGAAGACTTAAAGACTAGAGGGAAGGGTTCTAAAGTGCTGCAAAGGCAGGGCCCTAGAATCAAAACCTTAGGGGAAAGAGGCTCACTCCGGTGTTGCTTAAGCAAGGCCTCGTGCTCTTTCCTCCTTCTTTAGGTCAACTTGGCAAAACGGCTAGCATAAATGATAATTTTAACTAATGGATGAGGTGAGAGAAAGTGTTGTAAAGACAAGGCTTTCAAACCCTAAAAGATGGTGGCCCTAGGTGTAGATAACCTAGGCCTAGGACGTCACCCCCTTTTCAACCTATAAAACTCAATGCTAGCTTAAGGGAAGAAACAAGATGAGTGTAGCAAAGGCTAGGCTCAATCCTCCTTCTTCAATGGCTGAAATATTTCTCTCTAAGGGGACATGAAACAAGGACCTACTTGTGTGCTTGTTACCTAGGATTTCAAATCAACAATTTAATAAGCAAATGCAAGAAATTATACCTACAACCATTCAATTAAGAAGTTTTGCAAGAAAATCACTTACATATCATGAAGAAAGCATGTGCAAACCCTATTTGTAAGTCTTCCTTGGAGAGAAATGCCATAAGATGCCAAAAAATCCTTCCAATAACAAGTGCGCCTCACTTGGAAAGAAAAAATACCCTAGGAGGGCGCAAAAATCAAACCTCACAAGTGTGAGTGAGTTGTGTTATGTCAAATGAGGGAAAAACATCCTCAATATATAGTATCTCGTGACCTTTAATTAAAATTAGGTCATTAAAAATAGCCGACAAGGCTAATAACCAAAAATCATATTGTTTTACATTAAACTATTAAATGAAAACCTTAAATGAGCAATAAGCAAGATGTCTAACCCCTTTGAGGGAGATGTTGGCCCTTTTTAGGGAAAAACATAGCACTAGATGACAAACATTGGCCCTCTCTGGGCCTCCAAACTTTGCCACGCGTGCCAAAATTCTCTGTCAAGGTGCCATACACTGGAGGTGACGTCATGGCTCCTAGATGATGTCTTGGGGCATCAGAAGGGACACGTTCCACCTGTAGTGGGTCAACCCCTGGGCTAGGCTCAGCCAAGGCATCCTGGATGAAAACGTCCTTCTTCTTCTTTTGTGCAAAGGCTCAACCAATCACTGTCGTGTCTCTACCCCTGATAGGGTCCTAGCAACCATCTAATGGATGCTTCATCCCAATGGAGGTCCAAACTAATCATCTCCCCATGTGTACCGGTCCAACTGGTACCTATCCGTCGGGCATGATCCTGCACATCAAAAACTTCACCCTCCATGGGCTCATTATTCCTAGGGATTATAGCAATGTCAATCATATTTCATCATTAATTTTATCAAATACATGCATAAAACCCCTAGCATATCATCCAATAGCTCAAATACATTACAATGACCTACTATACAAAGCTGAAGAAAAAGACAAAATACCCTATTGGGCCAGCATCCATAAGAAAGGAAAGTTTCCAGAGGATATCATCCAAGCCATGTAACACGAGGTGGTGTGGTCAAAGGATGTCCAGACATACAAGTAGAGTGAAAGACCAGGGTGATATTATCTGTGGGTGCCTTTGTAGGAGGTGAGTCGTACCTGTCATGGATGTAATTCTTTCCAAGCGCTTTTATTGCCTTTATTCTTTCTTTTCTTTATTACTTTTTCTTTCTTTTTATTTCAAGGTCTAACTAGAGGACACTGTTGTTGTAGGAAAATCTCCCTACGAACAGGTAGACTGCCTCAAAGAGCTAGACCCTAAACTCTAATACAGAAAGTGATTAACGTGGACACTGACTTCCTTTCCAATCTATACAAACTAATGCATGAGGAGGAAGGAGAATAGAAGTACCTTTTTATCGTTGTTTGTCCCTGCACGCTTTGAGTTGAGCTCCAATCTTTCGCTCCTCGACGAGCTCTGTAGAAAAACAAAGTACGACCACTTCCTACTCTATTGATATTATCTTGAAAACAGATCTATCTATCAACAATAAGTTCATGTAAGATCAGACACAAACTAGAAAGAAACAGGCCAAGCAAATTATATTAATGAGGACAAAACATTGCTTACATCCATGGATGAATTGCAACAATTTCGTCAAGTCCTCCTTGTCTACCCCTTGCTCAAAATATCCACGATCTGAATGATGAAAGACTCACTGATTTCTCCCTATGAGATCATAGGTCTCTTGCTTCCAAATCACCTCTGTTCCAGCACCACTATGAGATCATAAGTTTGGTGTGATTCATCCTTTTCCCGTCCCCTTTCACCATGAGAAAGCTTGCTTATATAGCCTTGGAGAGGCTTTAACCACTTGATATATCATTGGGGAAGTTGAGGATTTGCCTCCTTCAGTTGAGGATCTTCCCTAAGATCATGGCTAGACTAGGGATTCGAATCCAACTGCCTTCTAAGAATGAAAAGATCCTTCCCCCATTCATCTCAACAACTTAACCACTGCCCAAAATAGGTAGCGCTCTCTCAAAAGGACCATCAGAGAATTGTAGCGCTCCCTAGTAGGCTTTAAGGGGGCACCAGCGCTCTCAAAATCTATAGCGCTCCCTCAAAAGGGCCAGGGGAGCTTTATAATGCTCCCAGAAAATGTAAGGGGGAGCGTCGACGCTCCCAGAAGAGGTATAGGGGAGCACTCTCCTTCAAAAGCTCAATTTTTGAGGTGCTTTTAGATGGAAAAAGGTTTGCAAGCCTGCTGACTCATTTCTCCTCTTCCAAATCAAATGTTTGAGGTGTTTTAAGTGTCCTTCTCATGTCATTATAGGCACGACATAGGCATCATGGCAGTATGCTTCCCTGAAACTTGCGACACTTGTGAGCAACATGCGACACTTGCGACCTTGTGAGAAAAATGCGACACTTGCGACCTTTGTAATGACGACACTTGCGACACTGTCAAAGTGAGTAATTTCGATGTGTAATAGATTGCCCCCCAAAGTATGAAGTTAGAAGACAGAAACTGATAACTGAAATGCTTTGTAGACTTTCAAGCAAGGGTATAGACACAGAGAACCTGACAAAATATGCACATAAACATCCAACAAATATTATGACATGTTTCAAACCCAAGGCAGGCATACCTATGCTTGGGTGATCAAGACTTGCAAGATATGGCCGCCATAAAATACACTACNTGTATTGATAAAAAGGTATAGCCACTGAAAATACATTGTGGATCTATACTCTGATGACCTAAACTGATCGTAGCCACGAAGAATACACAGTGGATCTACGAGATGACAAGACATAGCCACGACCAATACAAAGTGGATCTATGTAACAATATATGTGTCATGGTTCAAGAGAAATTCCTTCGCAACCTGGGCAAAGCACATATCAAAGTGATCACTCAACCCAGGGTCTTCTTACCGATCCCGATGTAGTACGAATCTAACCATGTGAATAGATGTCCTGATGTCGAACATGGTAGAAACCACTTGATTACCGGTCAATGATGTAAACCGTTAACAAGCACGAGGGAGATCACCATTAATGTCAATGATTCCCAAGGTACCCGAGTACATTCCAATGAATGTGAATGAATGGGCCAAAGTCAAACATCTGTGGAATCATTCGATCAGAGGTCAATGATGTAAACCCACTGTTGAATGTCAGGAGGCCTGCCATTGAGGCATGCAGGTCCCAAAGTACTAACTGGTTTCTAAGTCTAGTTCCTGGATAATGTGTTGAAGTCGACAGGAATAGGCTCGTTGAAGGAGGGCCTTGATGTATCCCCCATCAACGACACGAAAAGAAACATAGAGATGTAATTGGTAGATCAAATGAACATGGAATGACATGGGTTTTGAGACAAGATATTTGTGATGGTTGACTCTAGAGGTAGATACTTCCCTTGAACACTGAGGCACAACAGCAGAAACATGACATGGACCAAAACTTGATGATGCAGTGGATGTTGTGACTTACATCAGGTGACCCAAAGGAATGAAAGAAACTCAAAGGATTGGCTCAGTGCAGAGGTTCAGCGGATTATAATGCGTGCAAAAGACACAGTGTCGTGTTCAAGGGTGACTCTAAGAGTTACTTGGTAATGTTCTCAAGAGACTGCTTGGCTTGCTTCTTTCAAATTTTTCCCCCATCCATATAGATGAGTACCTCTTTTTGATTTAATGAGCTTGAGGAGGATAACACATGCTTGATAAAACTCACCTTCGGTAAGTTCCTCTTCCTTTGTTTAACGAACCGAAAGAAGTAAGGGTTCGATCCCGTATGGGCCTGTCGATGTGTGCTTTAACGATTCCAAAGACAGAAAACTCGAAGGTTTTTTAGGATTATAGAGTTTGGAAAAACACTCAAAAGAGAACTCTCTCAGTTCCTTTTTCATACAGTAGTCTAATGAGACCGAAAAAGAGACACATTATCGCTCGAAAGACGCCCTTTCTATCCTTTTAACGAGTGTGAAAGGAAGCAAGGTCACTCGAGAATCTTTTCATATTTAGAGAGTCTGAAAAGGGTTTAAAGATGACTCCAGGGGAGTTCCTTTTTCGTGTGTCCATGCGGGTCCGAAAAAGAGATAAAAGTTTACCTGGATGCATTCTCATGTATTTACGAGCATGAGAAAGAACAAAGACTAAGCTCGGTACTCTGCCCCCAGCTTGAAAGCTAGTGACTTGACTCCAGAATGATCATCAAAGGCTGGAGACATGCCCCCCAAGCTTCAATTCATTCACCGACTTTGAGGTTGTCACCAATTTATGTGCTAGATGGAGAAAAAGGATATAGGTGGATGAAATGAAGGTTCAAAAATGAGACCTAACGAAAGACTCGACTCGACATCTACGAGATCTGGCGAAAGACTCAACTTGAAGGGAGAGGTGATTGTTTCATTTTTTAACGAGCTTTCCACAGAGAAGATAAACTATGCTCGTGGTTTTGTCCGGATCATGTCTTCCAAGAGGATAATTCTCTAGAAGGGTACCATGTCAATGGAGAAAACATGGTCATGGCCTCTAGAAGATCTTCATTGGATGGAAGACAATCACTCTAGAAGGAACACATGTCGAGGTTCATGACAGGGGTAAGGATATCAGGCTCCAATAACCCTACCGAAGAGATCACCATGTCAACTACTGGATCCAAATCATCGGAATTTAAGGTCATGGGAGACAACGCCACATAATTGACATGCGGCGGGGGCGATATTGTCTACATATAAGAACCACTTAGGGAGGTAACCCAGTCGGGGCCGATGAATGAAAGTTGATCAATAATCACAATTCTTCCATCGTGAGGGAAAGATATCACATGGAAAAGGGTGGATACAAGAGATTTCATAGCATAGACATAATCCCGCCCAAGGAGTAAAGTGAAATCCAAGGGGTCTCGGACTACCATGACATCGATAAAGACAGTTTTTTATCCCAAAGTTATAGGAAACTGAGGAAGGATCCCTAAAGGTTGACTAGTTCTTCTGTTAAAAGCTAACAGATTCTGTGTAATCGGTGCAAGTTGCAGACAACCCAAAGCATACCAAGCAACAGAAGACAAAATACTAATGGATGCACCTTCATCTATCAGCGTTTGAGGAACGTCTCGACCATGAACCTGTACTGTAATCTGGAAAGTAACGTGAGAGGGAAGACGAGGTCCGGTTAGCGCACCCCAATAAAAAAGGATGGCCTCATTACTTGGAGGGGGTTTCGCAGGAGAAGGAGGAGTGCCCCCCGACATGGTAGAGTATGTATTAACGAGAAAAACATGGGCAGTATCGGGTTTACTCTCTAGAAGGAGAGTAGGATCGACCGATGATTGGATCGGATCAACCAATGGTGGACTCGGATAGACCACTTTAGCACTCTTCAGAGGAAGAGTGGGACTGACCGAGGAAGGGATTGGATCAGTCACTTTGACATTCCTCAATGGAAGAATGGGATCGATCGATGGGAGAACTGGATCGACCACTTTCGCACTCTTCAGAGGAAGAGTGGGACTGACCGAGGAAGGGACTGGATCAGTCACTTTGACATTCCACAATGGACGAATGGGATCGACCGATGGCAAAACTAGATCGACCACTTGAGTTTCATTCTCCCAAGGAAGAATGGGGTAGACAGGTGGAAATGGATCGACCGCTTTGGTGTCACTCTTTTGATGAAGAGAGGGGTTGATCAATGACAGAACTGGATCAGCTACTTGGGTTCGTGGTTCAATCGAGGAGGAAACTAGATTGACCACCTGATCAACCGGACTGACCGGGGATGGAACGAGATTGATCAGTCCATCAACTAACGATGGGTCGGAGGAAAGCTTACAATAACCTTTTGGAAGTTGATGTTTTTCCAAAAGAGAAGAAGCCTCGTCCACGCGAGGACAACGGTGAGAGTAATGATTACCTTTACATAACATGCAAGGGAACTTGATATTTTTCTTCTTCTTACCAACTTGAACATCACTAGTTGACGGGGTAACATCGACATGATCGACAGAGGCTAATGACGTGGAGGACCACATTTCTAAGACCTGGATAAGACCGGGACAATCCCTCAGAAAGTGGTCACCCTTACAAAGGCTATAAGGGAATTTGGGTTTTGGATCCTTCATTTTAATCTTGTTGACCTCATCAACACTCCCAGTACAATTAACAATAACTGGTTTCGTAGAGCCAACATCTGATGTTGTAAGGGCCTTTGTCCTTTTCGGGTTCTTCTTCTTTTTCTCTTTTTGTTTCTTCTTCTTCTGATCAACCTGGCTACTTGCTTTAGAGCTTTCACTAGGCGAAGAAGGAGAAATGGAAGGAGACTTGATGGATGAAGAAGGCAAAAATTCGACATGAGGTTGATGTGTGGTTGGTGTATTGACATCCAAAGTATTAGGTGCAACTGAAACATTGGGAGGATTCGGGATCACCGGAGTGGGGAACAACCAAATTGGTAATCCAATAGTGAGTCCTGGAAGACTCAGTGTGGCAACATATGGAGGACCAAAGTTTCCAAATGAAGGAAATGTATAAGGTTCCCCAGAAGAAGGGGTTCCTCCATTAGTACTCCCAGGATTCGATGTCGTTATCACTGACTCGACCTAAGGTCCACAAAGTAAAACAAACAACACATGCTACGAATCTAAGAAGTAATCAATCAAACAAACCTTCCTACGATGAAACCACTAGTTGGTGATGAAATCCAACATCGCGAGATCAAAATAGGAAGGGGCGGGGATAGAGCGAGTGGATCAGTTACATTGGCGACCCGCTTAACGGACTTATGCCTTAGTGCAAGCTTCCACGCAGTAATTGTGGATTTACCCTCCAAGGAGCCCGAGTGAGTTTGACCAACGTCTATTCTAGGTACAATGAGACTGCCCTTCACCGTCACCTTGTGTGAGACCCTAAAGATTGTGGCTACTAAGGTCACCAACTCGTAGTCAGCCCCTGGGCGGGTACAGTGGACAGTCCAGCCGGAACGTATGGCAGGATAACAAGTCTGAAATCAGCTTGAAAGGCTTCCACTCAACATTGTGGGTATACCTTCCAGTGACCCCCAATATACGATCCGACCACTACAAACAGTTGAACCATGGAGGGATAATCTCCATAACTCACCTGAATGCAACCTCGTGTGTAACCCCTGTGTGAGAGGGGGATCCCAGGCAGACTAATACGACAATTGGGTTTTACTCTCCCTACTGCAAGATACTAAGTTTGTTTGATAGCTTTGGAAAGTTATCCTTTCAACCTATTCCAAAGCCCTACACCTTAAACTAATGTAGGTTTTCTAACAAAGATGTAAAAAGTCTGATAAATTTTAGTTAAGCGTTGATTTTAATGGTTGTTGTTTACTCAAAGGGTGTACGAAAGTGAAACTAATGGAACAATGACTCAATTCCCAAAAATATGCATGAAATATGATAAGCAATCGTTTCTTTTCAATGAATACCTATTTAAGGGAAAGAGGAAGAGTTGTTTTCACTATCAAACACTTGATAAGGAATGCCCTCAATCAATTTTGTTCTCAATCAAATCCAATATGATGCTACAACATTTCAAAAATGCAAACTAATATGCAAATTAATCATTAAGATGTAATTTTTTCGTTTTCATGCGAATGATAATCAATTCAATGCAAAATTTCTCTTGCCAACTACCCTTTCAGATCAAGGAGATCCAGACAAGAAAACACAGATTTCGCACAAACAACACACCCTTTTACAATCAAACAAGAGAAAGAAAACCAAAAACGCAAAAGGAAGGAGAAGGAGATTGGATCAGATAACCTCAAAGAACCAAATGAGAAGAGTTACAGACTTCAAATGTCCTTCACTAGAGTTCCCGCTCAGTCGGATAGGAGAGGAGAAAGCAGTGGATTGATTTCAAGATTTCAACAGCAAAAACTCAAAAATAATGGAGAAGGGCATAAAATCTGAACAACAAGGTGTTTACTTCTTAGGAGGAAACATGTCAAAGGTCAAAAGAAGAATTATTGAATCACAAAATAGCTCAGCAAGTGGAGAAACATGGTTTTTAACCTCAAAAATGCAATTTCTTGAAGGGATTTTGTGAAAACAGGGGTTGGCGCTCTGGTGTAAGGGACACTAGGGCATTATAAAGCTTTGTCCAACACTCTAAGGGAGCTTTGGTGCCCTGCTAACAAGGCAGGGGAGCGCTGGTGCCCAAAAACTCACAAAAATGTCCAAAAAACCTTAAAATTCAGTAAAATTTTGACAAACAAGCTAAGTGTGATGGAGTGAAGAGTCAATCAGCAAGTGCAATGAGATAAATGGGGTGAACAAGGTCTGAAAACAATCAGAGTGTAAGGAAAGGTCTACGAGGAAAAAAAAACAAAAGTTTTGCTTCCCTCCCTAGTGGAGTCACCAGTTTCTGTTGTAGGAAAATCTCCCTGCGGACAGGTAGATTGCCTCAAAGAGCTAGACCCTAAACTCTAAGACAGAAAGTGCTTAACGTGGACACTGACTTCCTTTCCAATATATACAAACTAATGCATGAGGAGGAAGGAGAACAGAAGTACCTTTTTATCATCGTTTGTCCCTGCACGCTCCGAGTTGAGCTCCAATCTTTCGCTCCTCGACGAGCTTTGTAGACAAACAAAGTACGACCACTTCTTACTCTATTGATATTAGCTTGAAAACAGATCTATCTATCAACGATAAGTTCCTGTAAGATCAAACACAAACTAGAAAGAAACAGGCCAAGCAAATTATATTAATGAGGACAAAACATTGCTTACAGCCATGGATGAATTGCAACAGTTTCGTCAAGTCCTCCTTGTCTACCCCTTGCTCAAAAGATCCACCATCCGAATGATGAAAGCTTCACTGATTTCTCCCTATGAGATCATAGGTCTCTTGCTTCCAAATCACCTCTGTTCCAACACCACTTATGAGATCATAAGTTTGGTGTGATTCTTCCTTTTCTCGTCCCCTTTCACGATTAGAAAGCTTGCTTATATAGCCTTGGAGAGGCTTTAACCACTTGAGATATCATTGGGGAAGTTGAGTATTTTCCTCCTTCAGTTGAGGATCTACCCTAAGATCATGGCTAGACTAGGGATTCGAATCCAACTGCCTTCCAAGATCGAAAAGATCCTTCCCCCATTCATCTCAACAACTTAACCATTGCCCAGAATAGGTAGCTCTCTCTCAAAAGGACCATCAGAGTGTTGTAGCGCTCCCTAGTAGGCTTTAGGGGGGCGCCAGCGCTCTCAAAATCTATAGCGCTCCCTCAAAAGGGCCAGAGGAGCTTTATAACACTCCCAGATAGTGTAAGGGGGAGCACTGGCGCTCCCAGAAGAGGTATAGGGGAGCGCTCTCTTTCAAAAGCTCAATTTTTTAGGTGCTTTTAGATGTCAAAAGGTTTGTAAGCCTGTTGACTCATTTCTCCTCTTCCAAATCAAATTTTTGAGGTGTTTCAAGTGTCCTTCTCATGTCATTATAGGCACAACATAGGCATCATGGCAGTATGCTTCCCTGACACTTGCGACACTTGTGAGCAACATGCGACACTTGCGACCTTGTGAGAAAAATGTGACACTTGCGACCTTTGTAATGAAGACACTTGCGACACTATCAAAGTGAGTAATTTCGATGTGTAACAACTGCCTTGGTGTGGTGACCAGAGTTGACAGTGTTACCCACAAGTACTTTCACAGAGATGATAAGGTTGGCTCGTGATGAGACCCCCTTTCCCTTGGCCATGCAACCAAAGGCCACTGCCCTGGCGTGGTAACTAGATAATGGCAATGTCATACTGCTAGGTACCCATGAAAATAATGGGCTGGCTCATGATGAGACCCCCCATCCTCTTGGCTAGGTCTTGTTTTGTCATTTTTCTTCGTGTCCTTCTTGTTTCTTGTCGAGAGGCTTTTTATTGCCTTCTCGGGGATCCCTGGGCGAGGCATCTCTAGGTTTTTTTTTTTTTATGGCTTTTATCTCTTACCAGCTGCTTTTACCCCCTGGTCCTTTAGCCCCTTCTTCCCATGAGATAATGTGTAACCCCACAAACAGGTCATCCTAATGTCCGGACTAGGCGAATGGGATAGATGAGTGGGAGATAAGATGTAAGAGTGATGATATGATGGGAGCGGACGATGGCCCTTCAAAATCCCCCCTAGTGGCTAACCAAAACCTATGTGTACAAGCTTTCTAGGGTACCCTGTCGATCCCCCCATCCATGGTTAAGTGGGTTAATGTAAGATCCAAGAAGTCGTCAAAAATGAAAGGAATTTGATGCATATATCTAAAGGTTAAAATGATCAAATATGACACATACCATGATACCTGGACCAATTACCTCATGGAGCAAGAGTCTTCTCTGATACAAGTCCAAGCCGAAGGTGATGGATGTTGTTGTTGCTGACAGGACAAGTCTGATGAAGAAGAAGAAAGATGGGCCCTCCAGGGCCATACTCAAGTCAATCCTACTCTCGGTACTCCATGTCTAGGACTTGTGGGCCTCGAGACATGATCTCCTAGTTATCCCTAAAAATCGGGGATAACAAGCACCAAACCAGCGAGAAAGCACAAACAGGCCGAACTGCACCCCCAGGGCCCCAAAGCGCAAACCCCAGCCAAAAAAACAGAACCAACAACCCATGAACCAACAAACCAGCAAGAATTGTCGAGCCAGCAAAGAACATATGTATCTCCAATGATTACGAAACTACACTCCAAGCACAGAAGGAACCGAAAACATACGAGGAGCATGTGACTACAAATAAGAAAACATTATTACTTGCAAACTGCAAACACTGAACAACAAACAAGGAATACAAAATGAAACTATGGCATCGAAACTTACTCTAAAACGATGAAATGCAGAAGCACAAGTCGAATCACGAGCGAAACAACAAGTAGCAACCGACAAACCAGTGAAGAAGAAGCACTCACCAAACCAGCTAACAATGTATGTAGCTTCAACGATTAGAAAATTGCATTGCAAAGGCAGAACAAGGATGAAACATATAATGGCTATTGAACTGGCGGTGGACAAACAAGACTGTGCAAATTCACTATAACAGTATAGAAAATTTCGAGGAAAAATGTACTCCGAGAAGCGTATTTACATAAACATATAAGGCTGTCAGGTTGTCTAAGTACCTCGCGGTATGCAAACATTTAAGCTGTCAGAGCTATTG
>ML828408.1:98909-125459 GCA_009831015.1 Picea engelmannii | reverse complement strand
TCACCCCCTTTTCAACCTATAAAACTCAATGCTAGCTTAAGGGAAGAAACAAGATGAGTGTAGCAAAGGCTAGGCTCAATCCTCCTTCTTCAATGGCTGAAATATTTCTCTCTAAGGGGACATGAAACAAGGACCTACTTGTGTGCTTGTTACCTAGGATTTCAAATCAACAATTTAATAAGCAAATGCAAGAAATTATACCTACAACCATTCAATTAAGAAGTTTTGCAAGAAAATCACTTACATATCATGAAGAAAGCATGTGCAAACCCTATTTGTAAGTCTTCCTTGGAGAGAAATGCCATAAGATGCCAAAAAATCCTTCCAATAACAAGTGCGCCTCACTTGGAAAGAAAAAATACCCTAGGAGGGCGCAAAAATCAAACCTCACAAGTGTGAGTGAGTTGTGTTATGTCAAATGAGGGAAAAACATCCTCAATATATAGTATCTCGTGACCTTTAATTAAAATTAGGTCATTAAAAATAGCCGACAAGGCTAATAACCAAAAATCATATTGTTTTACATTAAACTATTAAATGAAAACCTTAAATGAGCAATAAGCAAGATGTCTAACCCCTTTGAGGGAGATGTTGGCCCTTTTTAGGGAAAAACATAGCACTAGATGACAAACATTGGCCCTCTCTGGGCCTCCAAACTTTGCCACGCGTGCCAAAATTCTCTGTCAAGGTGCCATACACTGGAGGTGACGTCATGGCTCCTAGATGATGTCTTGGGGCATCAGAAGGGACACGTTCCACCTGTAGTGGGTCAACCCCTGGGCTAGGCTCAGCCAAGGCATCCTGGATGAAAACGTCCTTCTTCTTCTTTTGTGCAAAGGCTCAACCAATCACTGTCGTGTCTCTACCCCTGATAGGGTCCTAGCAACCATCTAATGGATGCTTCATCCCAATGGAGGTCCAAACTAATCATCTCCCCATGTGTACCGGTCCAACTGGTACCTATCCGTCGGGCATGATCCTGCACATCAAAAACTTCACCCTCCATGGGCTCATTATTCCTAGGGATTATAGCAATGTCAATCATATTTCATCATTAATTTTATCAAATACATGCATAAAACCCCTAGCATATCATCCAATAGCTCAAATACATTACAATGACCTACTATACAAAGCTGAAGAAAAAGACAAAATACCCTATTGGGCCAGCATCCATAAGAAAGGAAAGTTTCCAGAGGATATCATCCAAGCCATGTAACACGAGGTGGTGTGGTCAAAGGATGTCCAGACATACAAGTAGAGTGAAAGACCAGGGTGATATTATCTGTGGGTGCCTTTGTAGGAGGTGATTCGTACCTGTCATGAATGTAATTCTTTCCAAGCGCTTTTATTTCCTTTATTCTTTCTTTTCTTTATTACTTTTTCTTTCTTTTTATTTCAAGGTCTAACTAGAGGACACTGCTGTTGTAGGAAAATCTCCCTGCGGACAGGTAGATTGCCTCAAAGAGATAGACCCTAAACTCTAAGACAGAAAGTGCTTAACGTGGACACTGACTTCCTTTCCAATCTATACAAACTAATGCATGAGGAGGAAGGAGAACAGAAGTACCTTTTTATCGTCGTTTGTCCCTGCACGCTCCGAGTTGAGCTCCAATCTTTCGCTCCTCGACGAGCTCTGTAGACAAACAAAGTACGACCACTTCCTACTCTATTGATATTATCTTGAAAACAGATCTATCTATCAACGATAAGTTCATGTAAGATCAGACACAAACTAGAAAGAAACAGGCCAAGCAAATTATATTAATGAGGACAAAACATTAATTACATCCATGGATGAATTGCAACAGTTTCATCAAGTCCTCCTTGTCTACCGCTTGCTCAAAAGATCCACGATCCGAATGATGAAAGCTTCATTGATTTCTCCCTATGAGATCATAGGTCTTTTGCTTCCAAATCACCTATGTTCCAGCACCACTTATGAGATCATAAGTTTGGTGTGATTCATCCTTTTCCCGTCCCCTTTCACCATGAGAAAGCTTGCTTATATAGCCTTGGAGAGGCTTTAACCACTTGAGATATCCTTGGGGAAGTTGAGGATTTGCCTCCTTCAGTTGAGGATCTTCCCTAAGATCATGGCTAGACTAGGGATTCGAATCCAACTGCCTTCTAAGAATGAAAAGATCCCTCCCCCATTCATCTCAACAACTTAACCACTACCCAGAATAGGTAGCACTCTCTCAAAAGGACCATCAGAGCGTTGTAGTGCTCCCTAGTAGGCTTTAGGGGGGCGCCGGCGCTCTCAAAATCTATAGCGCTCCCTCAAAAGGGCCAGAGGAGCTTTATAATGCTCCCAGACAGTGTAAGGGGGAGCGTCGGTGCTCCCAGGAGAGGTATAGGGGAGCGCACTCCTTCAAAAGCTCAATTTTTGAGGTGCTTTCAGATGGCAAAAGGTTTGCAAGCCTGCTGACTCATTTCTCATCTTCCAAATCAAATGTTTGAGGTGTTTCAAGTGTCCTTCTCATGTCATTATAGGCACGACATAGGCATCATGGTAGTATGCTTCCCTGACACTTGCGACACTTGTGAGCAACATGCGACACTTGCGACCTTGTGAGAAAATGGCGACACTTGCGACCTTTGTAATGACGACACTTGCGACACTATCAAAGTGAGTAATTTCGATGTGTAACAGATTGCCCCCCAAAGTATGAAGTTAGAAGACAGAAACTGATAACTGAAATGCTTTATAGACTTTCAAGCAAGGGTATAGACGCAGAGAACCTGACAAAAGATGCACACAAACATCCAACAAATATTATGACATGTTTCAAACCCAAGGCAGGCATACCTATGCTTGGGTGATCAAGACTTGCAAGATATGGCCGCCATAAAATACACTACGGATCCATAATTGTATTGATAAAAATGTATAGCCACTGAAAATACACTATGGATCTATACTCTGATGACCTAAACTGATCGTAGCCACGAAGAATACATAGTGGATCTACGATATGACAAGACATAGCCACGACCAATACAAAGTGGATCTATGTAACAGTATATGTGTCATGGTTCAAGAGAAATTCCTTCGCAACCTGGGCAAAGCACATATCAAAGTGATCACTCAACCCAGGGTCTTCTTACCGATCCCGATGTAGTATGAATCTAACCATGTGAATAGATGTCCTGATGTCGAACATGGTAGAAACCACTTGATTACCGGTCAATGATGTAAACCGTTAACAAGCACGAGGGAGATCACCATTAATGTCAATGATTCCCAAGGTACCCGAGTACATTCCAATGAATGTGAATGGATGGGCTAAAGTCGAACATTTGTGGAATCATTCGATCAGAGGTCAATGATGTAAACCCACTGTCGAATGTCAGGAGGCCTGCCATTGAGGCATGCAGGTCCTAAAGTACTAACTAGTTTCTAAGTCTAGTTCCTGGATAATGTGTTGAAGTCGACAGGAATAGGCTTGTTGAAGGAGGGCCTTGATGTATCCCCCATCAACGACACGAAAAGAAACATAGAGATGTAATTGGTATATCAAATGAACATGGACTGACATGGGTTTTGAGACAAGATATTTGTGATGGCTGACTCTAGAGGTAGATACTTCCCTTGAACACTGAGGCACAACAGCAGAAACATGACATGGACCAAAACTTGATGATGCAATGGATGTTGTGACTTATGTCAGGTGACCCAAAGGAATGAAAGAAACTCAAAGGATTGGCTCATTGCAGAGGTTCAGCGGATTATAATGCGTGCAAAATACACAATGTCCTGTTCAAGGGTGACTCTAAGAGTTACTTGGTAATGTTCTCAAGAGACTGCTTGGCTTGCTTCTTTCAAATTTTTCCCCCATCCATATAGATGAGTACCTCTTTTTGATTTAATGAGCTCGAGGAGGATAACACATGCTCGATAAAACTCACCTTCGGTAAGTTCCTCTTCCTTTGTTTAACGAATCGAAAGAAGTAAGGGTTCGATCCCGTATGGGCCTATTGATGTGTGCTTTAACGAGTCCAAAGACAGAAAACTCGAAGGTTTTTCAGGATTATAGAGTTTGGAAAAACACTCAAAACAGAACTCTCTCAGTTCCTTTTTCGTACAGTAGTCTAACGAGACCGAAAAAGAGACACACTATCGCTCGAAAGACGCCCTTTCTAACCTTTTAACGAGTGTGAAAGGAATCAAGGTCACTCGACAATCTTTTCATATTTAGAGAGTCTGAAAAGGGTTTAAAGATGACTCCAGGGGGGTTCCTTTTTCGTGTGTCCATGCGGGTCCGAAAAAAAGATAAAAGTTTACCTGGATAGATTCTCATGTATTTACGAGCATGAGAAAGAACAAAGACTAAGCTCGGTACTCTGCCCCCAGCTTGAAAGCTAGTGACTTGACTCCAGAATGATCATCAAAGGCTGGAGACATGCCCCCCAAGCTTCAATTCATTCACCGACTTTGAGGTTGTCACCAATTTCTGTGCTAGATGGAGAAAAAGGATATAGGTGGATGAAATGAAGGTTCAAAAACGAGATGTAATGAAAGACTCGACTCGACATCTATGAGATCTGGCGAAAGACTCAACTTGAAGGGAGAGGTGATTGTTTCATTTTTTAACGAGCTTGACACAGGAAAATAACTATGCTCAAAGCCTCTGTTTCATTTTTTAACGAGCTTGCCACAGAGAAGAGAAACTATGCTCGTGGTTTTGTCCGAATCATGGCTTCCAAGAGGATAATGCTCTAGAAGGGTACCATGTCAATGGAGAAAACATGGTCATGGCCTCCAGAAGATCTTCATTGGATGGAAGACAATCACTCTAGAAGGAACACATGTTGAGGTTCGTAACAGGGGTAAGGATATCAGGCTCCAATAACCCTATCGAAGAGATCACCATGTCAACTACCGGATCCAAATCATCGGAAGTTGAGGTCATGGGAGACAACGCCACATAATTGACATGCAGCGAGGGCGATATTGTCTACATATAAGAACCACTTAGGGAGGTAACCCAGTTGGGGTCGATGAATGAAAGTTGATCAATAGTCACAATTCTTCCATCGTGAGGGAAAGATATCACACAGAAAAGGGTGGATACAAGAGCTTTCATAGCATAGACATAATCCCGCCCGAGGAGTAAAGTGAAATCCAAGGGGTCTCGGACTACCATGACATCGATAAAGACAGTTTTTCCTCCCAAATTTATAGGAAACTGAGGAAGGATCCCTAAAGGTTGACTAGTTCTTTTGTTAAAAGCTAACAGATTCTGTGTAATCGGTGCAAGTTGCGAACAACCCAAAGCATACCAAGCAACATAAGACAAAATACTAATGGATGCACCTTCATCTATCAGCGTTTGAGGAACGTCTCGACCATGAACCTATACTATAATCTGGAAAGGAACATGAGAGGGAAGATGAGGTCCAGTTAGCGCACCCCAATAAAAAAGGATGGCCTCATTACTTGGAGGGGGTTTCGCAGGAGAAGGAGGAGTGCCCCCCGACATGGTAGAGTATGTATTAACGAGAAAAACATGGGCAGTATCAGGTTTACTCTCTAGAAGGAGAGTAGGATCGACCGATGATTGGATCGGATCAACCAATGGTGGACTCGGATAGACCACTTTAGCACTCTTCAGAGGAAGAGTGGGACTGACCGAGGAAGGGATTGGATCAGTCACTTTGACATTCCTCAACGGAAGAATGGGATCGATCGATGGGAGAACTGGATCAACCACTTTGGCACTCTTCAGAGGAAGAGGGGGACTGACCGAGGAAGGGACTGGATCAGTCACTTTGACATTTCGCAATGGAGGAATGGGATCGACCGATGGCGAAACTAGATCGACCACTTGAGTTTCATTCTCCCAAGGAAGAATGGGGTCGACAGGTGGAAATGGATCGACCGCTTTGGTGTCACTCTTTTGATGAAGAGCGGGGTTGATCAATGACAGAACTGGATCAGCTACTTGGGTTCGTGGTTCAATCGAGGAGGAAACTAGATTGACCACCTGATCAACCGGACTGACCGGGGATGGAACCGGATTGATCACTCCATCAACTAACGATGGGTCGGAGGAAAGCTTACAATAACCTTTTGGAAGTTGATGTTTTTCCAAAAGAGAAGAAGCCTCGTCCATGCGAGGACAAAGGTGAGAGTAATTATTACCTTTACATAACATGCAAGGGAACTTGATAGTTTTCTTCTTCTTACCAACTTGAACATCACTAGTTGACGGGGTAACATCGACATGACCGACAGAGGCTAATGACATGGAGGACCACATTTCTAAGACCTGGATAAGACCGGGACAATCCCTCAGAAAGTGGTCACCCTTACAAAGGCTACAAAGGAATTTGGGTTTCGGATTCTTCATTTTAATCTTGTTGACCTCATCAACACTCCCAGTACAATTAACAATAACTGGTTTCGTAGAGCCAACATCTGATGTTGTAGGGGCCTTTGTCCTTTTCGGGTTCTTCTTCTTTTTCTCTTTCTGTTTCTTCTTCTTCTGATCAACCTGGCTACTTGCTTTAGAGCTTTCACTAGGCAAAGAAGGAGAAATGGAAGGAGACTTGATGGATGAAGAAGGCGAAAATTCGACATGAGGTTGATGTGTGGGTGGTGTATTGACATCCAAAGTATTAGGTGCAACTGAAACATTGGGAGGATTCGAGATCACCGAAGTGGGGAACAACCAAATTGGTAATCCAATAGTGAGTCCTGGAAGACTCAGTGTGGAAACATATGGAGGACCAAAGTTTCCAAATGAAGGAAATGTATAAGGTTCCCCAGAAGAAGGGGTTCCTCCATTAGTACTCCCAGGATTCGATGTCGTTATCACTGACTCTACCTAAGGTCCACAAAGTAAAACAAACAACACACGCTACGAATCTAAGAAGTAATCAATCAAACAAACCTTCCTACGATGAAACCACTAGTTGGTGATGAAATCCAACATCGCGAGATCAAAATAGGAAGGGGCGGGGATAGAGCGGGTGGATCAGTTACGTTGGCGACCCGCTTAACGGACTTACGCCTTGGTGCAAGCTTCCACACAGTAATTGTGGATTTACCCTCCAAGGAGCCCGAGTGAGTTTGACCAATGTCTATTCCAGGTACAGTGAGACTGCCCTTCACCGTCACCTTGTGTGAGACACTAAATATTGTGGCTACTAAGGTCACCAACTCGTAGTCAGCCCCTGGGCGGGTACAGTGGACAGTCCAGCTAGAACGTATGGGCAGGATAACAAGTCTGAAATCAGCTTGAAAGGCTTCCACTCAACATTGTGGGTATACCTTCCAGTGACCCCCAATATACGATCCGACCACTACAAACAGTTGAACCATGGAGGGATAATCTCCATAACTCACCTAAATGCGACCTCGTGCGTAACCCCTGTGTGAGAGGGGGATCCCAGGCAGACTAATACGACAATTGGATTTTACTCTCCCTACCGCAAGATACTAAGTTTGTTTGATAGCTTTGGAAAGTTATCCTTTCAACCTATCCCAAAGCCCTACACCTTAAACTAATGTAGGTTTTCTAACAAAGATGTAAAAAGTCTGATAAATTTTAGTTAAGCATTGATTTTAATGGTTGTTGTTTACTCAGAGGGTGTACGAAAGTGAAACTGATGGAACGATGACTCAATTCCCAAAAATATGCATGAAATATGATAAGCAATTGTTTCTTTTCAATGAATACCTATTTAAGGGAAAGAGGAAGAGTTGTTTTCACTATCAAACACTTGATAAGGAATGCCCTCAATCAATTTTATTCTCAATCAAATCCAATATGATGCTACAACATTTCAAAAATGCAAACTAATATGCAAATTAATCATTAAGATGTACTTTTTTCGTTTTCATGCGAATGATAATCAATTCAATGCAAAATTTCTCTTGCCAACTACCCTTTCAGATCAAGGAGATTCAGACAAGAAAACACAGATTTCGCACAAACAACACACCCTTTTGCAATCAAACAAGAGAAAGAAAACAAAAAATGCAAAAGGAAGGAGAAGGATATTGGATCAGATAACCTCAAAGAACCAAATGAGAAGAGTTACAGACTTCAAATGTCCTTCACTAGAGTTCCTGCTCAGTCGGATAGGAGAGGAGAAAGCAGTGGATTGATTTCAAGCTTTCAACAGCAAAAACTCAAAAATAATGGAGAAGGGCATAAAATCTGAACAACAAGGTGTTTACTTCTCAGGAGGAAACATGTCAAAGGTCAAAAGAAGAATGATTGAATCACAAAATAGCTCAGCAAGTGGAGAAACAGGGTTTTTAACCTCAAAAATGCAATTTTTTGAAGGGATTTTGTGAAAATAGGGGTTGGCGCTCTGGTGTAAGGGACACTAGGGCATTATAAAGCTCTGTCCAACACTCTAAGGGAGCGTTGGTGCCCTGCTAACAAGGCAGGGGAGCGCTGGTGCCCAAAAACTCACAAAAATGTCCAAAAAACCTTAAAATTCAGTCAAATTTTGACAAACAAGCTAAGTGTGATGGAGTGAAGAGTCAATCAGCAAGTGCAATTAGATAAATGGGGTGAACAAGGTCTAAAAACAATCAGAGTGTAAGGCAAGGTCTACGAGGAAAAAAAAAAACCAAAAGTTTTGCTTCCCTCCCTAGTGGAGTCACCAGTTTCTGTTGTAGGAAAATCTCCCTGCGGACAGGTAGATTGCCTCAAAGAGCTAGACCCTAAACTCTAAGACAGAAAGTGCTTAACGTGGACACTGACTTCCTTTCCAATATATACAAACTAATGCATGAGGAGGAAGGAGAACAAAAGTACCTTTTTATCGTCGTTTGTCCCTGCACGCTCCGAGTTGAGCTCCAATCTTTCGCTCCTCGACGAGCTCTGTAGACAAACAAAGGACGACCACTTCTTACTCTATTGATATTAGCTTGAAAACAGATCTATCTATCAACGATAATTTCCTGTAAGATCAAACACAAACTAGAAAGAAACAGGCTAAGCAAATTATATTAATGAGGACAAAACATTGCTTACAGCCATGGATGAATTGCAACAGTTTCGTCAAGTCCTCCTTGTCTACCCCTTGCTCAAAAGATCCACGATCTGAATGATGAAAGCTTCACTAATTGCTCCCTATGAGATCATAGGTCTCTTGCTTCCAAATCACCTCTGTTCCAGCACCACTTATGAGATCATAAGTTTGGTGTGATTCTTCCTTTTCTCGTCCCCTTTCACGATTAGAAAGCTTGCTTATATAGCCTTGGAGAGGCTTTAACCACTTGAGATATCCTTGGGGAAGTTGAGTATTTGCCTCCTTCAGTTGAGGATCTGCCCTAAGATCATGGCTAGACTAGGGATTCAAATCCAACTACCTTCCAAGATCGAAAAGATCCTTCCCCCATTCATCTCAGCAACTTAAGCACTGCCCAGAATAGGTAGCGCTCTCTCAAAAGGACCATCATAGCGTTGTAGCACTCCCTAGTAGGCTTTAGGGGGGTGCCAGCTCTCTCAAAATCTATAGCACTCCCTCAAAAGGGCCAGAGGAGCTTTATAACACTCCCAGACAGTGTAAGGGGGAGCACTGGTGCTCCCAGAAGAGGTATAGGGGAGCGCTCTCCTTCAAAAGCTCAATTTTTGAGGTGCTTTCAGATGGAAAAAGGTTTGTAAGACTGCTGACTCATTTCTCCTCTTCCAAATCAAATTTTTGAGGTGTTTCAAGTGTCCTTCTCATGTCATTATAGGCACGACATAGGCATCATGGCAGTATGATTCCCTGACACTTGCGACACTTGTGAGAAACATGCGACACTTGCGACCTTGTGAGAAAAATGTGACACTTGCGACCTTTGTAATGAAGACACTTGCGACACTATCAAAGTGAGTAATTTCGATGTGTAACAACTGCCTTGGTGTGGTGACCAGAGCTGACAGTGTTACCCACAAGTACTTTCACAGAGATGATAAGGTTGGCTCGTGATGAGACCCCCTTTCCCTCGGCCATGCAACCAAAGGCCACTGCCCTGGCATGGTAACCAGATAATGGCAATGTCATACTGCTAGGTACCCATGAACATAATGGGTTGGCTCGTGATGAGACCCCCCATCCTCTTGGCTAGGTCTTGTTTTGTCATTTTTCTTCGTGTCCTTCTTGTTTCTTGTCGAGAGGCTTTTTATTGCCTTCTCGGGGATCCCTGGGCGAGGCATCTCTAGGTTTTGTTTTTTTTATGGATTTTATCTCTTACCAGCTGCTTTTACCCCCTGGGCCTTTAGCCCCTTCTTCCCACGAGATAAGGTGTAACCCCACAAACAGGTCATCCTAATGTCCGGACTAGGGGAATGGGATAGATGAGTGGGAGATAAGATGTAAGAGTGATGATATGATGGGAGCGGACGATGGCCCTTCAAAATCCCCCCTGGTGGCTAACCAAAACCTATGTGTACAAGCTTGCTAGGGTACCCTGTCAATCCCCCCATCCATGGTTAAGTGGGTTAATGTAAGATCCAAGCAGTTGTCAGAAATGAAAGGAATTTTATGCATATATCTGAAGGTTAAAATGATCAAATATGACACATACCATGATACCTGGACCAATTACCTCATGGAGCAAGAGTCTTCTCTGATACAAGTCCAAGCCAAAGGTGATGGATGTTGTTGTTGCTGACAGGACAAGTCTTATGAAGAAGAAGAAAGATGGGCCCTCCAGGGCCATACTCAGGTCAATCCTACTCTCGGTACTCCATGTCTAGGACTTGTGGGCCTCGAGACATGATCTCCTAGTTATCCCTAGAAATCGGGGATAACAAGCACCAAACCAGCGAGAAAGCACAAACAGGCCGAACTGCACCCCCAGGGCCCCAAAGCACAAACCCCAGCCAAATAAACAGAACCAACAACCCATGAACCAACAAACCAGCATGAACTGTTGAGCCAGCAAAGAACATATGTATCTCCAATGATTACGAAACTGCACTCCAAGCACAGAAGGAACCGGAAACATACGAGGAGCATGTAACTACAAATAAGAAAACATTCTTACTTGCAAACTGCAAACACTGAACAACAAACAAGGAATACAAAATGAAACTATGGCATCGAAACTTACTCTAAAACGATGAAATGCAGAAGCACAAGTCGAATCGCGAGCGAAACAACAAGTAGCAACCGACAAACCAGTGAAGAAGAAGCACTCACTGAACCAGCTAACAATGTATGTAGCTTCAACGATTAGAAAATTGCATTGCAAAGGCAGAACAAGGATGAAACATATAATGGCTATTGAACTGGCAGTGGACATAAAAGACTGTGCAAATTCACTATAACAGTATAGAAAATTTCGAGGAAAAATGTACTCCGAGAAGCGTATTTACATAAACATATAAGGCTGTCAGGTTGTCTAAGTACCTCGCGGTATGCAAACATTTAAGCTGTCAGAGCTATTGGAGGACGTCGCGTCATGTAAACATTTAAGTTGTCAGGCCTATTGAGGCATCTCGAAATAAGTTTCAATACATTTCAACAAAAATACATCCGGCAAAGACGTTATAAACTTTGGAATTCTCAATCACTATCAATCTTGGATATCAAAACATTTCAATATGCTTAGTACATTTCAAAACTTACAAATATATTCAGCTAGCAGAAATTGCTAATACAAACATTCAAACTAATGCCAACATTAATCCACCTTCAAGCAATAGAGAGGAAAAATATATGATTAAAAAATACTATATACGAGAAAAAGTTTGGATATGTTTCTATATAAAGCATTGGGAATAGCGAAGCCGACAATAAGACCTCCAATCTCTTATCCAATCATATATGTGCATATATGGTACTTTTTATTATATAAAAATATATGCTTTTAATTCCATAGCTCCAACAATAGGTATTATGCAAATATTCCAGGTCAAAGGAGAAACTAATATGTAGTCAACGAATTATCGATCACCATAGTCCCTTTATGCCTACGGTAGGGACTAATAAGTGAAGGTGTAATATGCTTCGGTGTTGAGCTCCCCAATATTTTTTTTGAAGTTTCGAATTGACAATGAAATAATAAAATCCTTATGTTTAAATATAATGGCAAAGTAAAGAAATGTTATAAAAATAGAGAAGTATTAACCTGGTTACAAATGTGTTGATAAAATAAAATATGTGTTGCATCTCTATCAATGAAGTTTGGAAATATATAATGAATAGTCAAACTTAAACTTATATATGACTAAATGCATAGGTAATAAATGCTCTTTGCATAAATATTTTGTCTGCTAGTGAATGTTTTTTTGGTTCAAAATAGTTCATAGAATTGTTCTATAGCATGATGTCATGCTTTTCTCCAAGAAACAATATTTGCTTCTTCCCTTCTCCAAGAAATAATATTTGTTTCTCCTACAAGATTCAACATTTCTAAGTTTTATATTTTTCTTTTTAAAAATATAAAAAATATTTAAAAAATATATTTGTTTTAATATTTTCTATATTACTCTCCCGGGTGGGGTGATAGGTGGAATGCAAAGGATGACAGGTGGATATAGGTTGCGTAGGGAGCTATTAATCCTTGCCGCCAACCTCCCTTCCTGCTAGACTGAATGACCTTCACTCATCGTGTATTAATGGTAGTGCGCTGGGAACTCCAAGGAAACTTAATGCAGCCTTGTGTGAACCAGGCTGGGCGTACCAAGCAAGGTACCTGCACTAGGCTAGCAGTCACCTCGGCCTTCATGGCTCTCACCCATGTCAATTTTCCAGGCACTATGAAGGCATATGCTCTGGAACGTTCTCCCATTCTCTTCCCTGCCTTGTGCCCGACTGTTCCTCGACGTTCTCTTCACCTTGGGATCGATAGTTCCCTGGCTCTCTCATTTCATCTTCACCTTGCACTCGATTGTTTGGTTGCCCATGGTTATTCCTCCATTGTTTAACCAACCCAATCCTCACATGAATGCTCACATCATGCCCAGAGAGAGGGGTAAGTCCAAAAGGGGTCTGTTGTACTACAACGCCCTTACCAGACACAATAGACTCCTCCCCTCTCAGTTAGCCCTCATCATTACCAGTTGTCTTGACCATAGCCATAATAGGCCTTAGAAACCCCGGTCTCCTACCCCCAATCCCACTAATGACCTTGGCAGTTGCTCAATTAAGGAAGAAATTATACCTCTTGATAATTTTCCCCCTCCGCCTAGCCTTCACCTAGGAATTGCCCCTCCCAATACCCTCACTCTGGACCATTTTTATGGCACTGGAGAATTCTTGGTGGAGGAAGAAATTCCTCCCAACTGGGAAGTGGTTACTCCAATGAAAACAATGGAAGCAGTGGATTCAGACTTGGAGATGGAGAATGATCTGATGGAGGATCCGCCTACGCCCACCCCAATTCGACTTCCAAACGAGCACCTTCAGCTCATCTTCGAGTTGCAGCAGAAAATGGACGACCAGGCACACATTCAACAAATCCTGGGACATCGTATGGACCTCTTTTTCGAAGCAATGATGACAGCTCCTGCAAGAAAATAGTGCCCAACATGCAGCCAGAAATTTGTCCCAACCTACGACGCCCATGGTTGGTCGAGCCCAAGCTCGTACTTGGACTAGCTCCCCCAGGTTAATATTTTTATTTTGGTTAAGTCAATTACGCAGATAATTGAGATTCTCTATCAAGCATTTTATGGCAGTCAGCCATGGCCATTGCTTAGTCGATCACTATGATATTTTGTCAGTTAGACATTCTTATTGTCATGTCCAAATAGTTGTAGTTGCACTTGAATTTTGATAGCCACATGTCCTAGTTTCCCAGCTGTGGCAAGACACATGGCAGACTCCAGATTTTGTAATGCCACGTATATTTGTGAATATCAATATATAGTTACTTTTATTTACAATATATATATATGTTCTATATTATTTAATAAATATTATTTTTCAAGAGTTCCGCATCAAATTTCCATTCTAAATTATATATTTTGCTTTAAAATATTAAAATATATATATATATATATATATATTATTTAATAAATAATATTATTTTCATTAAAATGTTGCCTTTTAATATACATAAATAAAAAATATATATATTAAAATATCTGGAACAATTTGAGATCTCGTCATTGATATTCTAAGTAGCTCAGAGAATGAGGCAAAGAGATGGCAGAGATTTCACATCGCAGAACATGGGGATTGACAACTTCACAATTATATTTTTTAATGCACACCCTAACAATGTATTTCGAAAAAAGCATTGAAGGCGGTGAGCTCGGAGAATGAGGGAGACAGATGGAAAACTTGCACATCACACAATGTGGGGATTGACAACTTGACAAATATATTTATTAATGCACAAGTAGCGGGGTAATTAGATCTTGAAGTTTTGGAGATAAATATGTTTTTCAATTTATTTTAATTAAAATAAAAATATGCCTAAGTTAAACATTGTAAATCACAAAAATTTTAAGTCAAATATGTTTTTTTTTAATTTATTTTAATTAAAATAAAAATATGCTCAAGCTAAACATTATAAATCATATAAAATTTTAAGTCAAAGGTGAAATTAATAGGCAGTCAACGAGTAACTCATTGATATAGTCTGTCTCGCAGTGACTAATAATAATAATGGATTTGAGTATGTAGGTTTTTTTAATTGTTCCTTGAAATTTATGAATATCGAATTGTGTAATAGGGAGTCAACAAGTGGCTCATTGTTATAGTCTCTAGACTAATAATAATAATGAATTTGAATATGTAAATTTTTTTAGTCGTTTATCATAGTACTTCAAATTTATGGAAAAAAAAAATTTGTTAGTTCAGTGTCTATTATATTAAAATACAATAAACTACAATAAGAAAATGCAGAGATTGTTCCTGAGAGTGGACAAAAAGGGCCTTCCCTTAGTGGGAAACTAGGATGGAATTCTTCCTGCCCTTAATGGGAAACCAGGCATGCCTAAAAAAAACTGATTTTTAGTGGTTCGTGTGTCTTTTGCCGGAAACTAGTGAAGCTTACAAAAAACTAAAAAAAACCTAAGAAAAACCTGCAAAGTTGTGCAGAGGCATGAACATAAAGAGTGGGGATCGTCTAGAGGAGTTTCTTCAATGACTAGACATCCACCAAATTCATTGTCATTGTCGTTGGTTGAGCTGGAGTTGTCTGAGGACGGGTGCTTGATTGTTAGGCATGTTGTTTTGATGTCAGGAACCTTCAGCGAGTTGTGCATTCTTGGGGCAATCAATGCGCTTTTCGTGCCTGGAACCGTCACTTTCACCAAGTTGTGCGTGTCTGGAGTCGTCAATGTGCCACTCATGCATGGAGAAGTCACCTTAGCACTAATGTTAGGTTCTCTAGAGGCATCGTGGAGGTGGGATGGGACGTAGAGGGAGGAGGACGAGTGTTGGGGGAGGCCGGAGAAGAGGGGGGAGGGAGAGCTATGGGGAAGTGAGGTGAGTGAGGTGATCTATAAGGGATAGGAACAAAGAAAACAAGAAGGTTAAGGAGGGCGTAGGCGAGGATACTTTTGACCACCCAGTAGCTTCGTCGATGCCTAGACGTGAAACAAGCTGTCGGGAGGGAGCTTGAGATATCTTCTTCCCATACGTCAAGAAATTGTCATAAGGAACCCGAAACATATCGATCAAATCCATCCTGGTTGGCCAGGAAGGGAAAGTGAGGAGCTGTAGAGGTGTGCCTACCACGACCACTTCACCCCCAGTGAGGAGGCATGGGCGAGAAATTGGGAAAACTAAGTGCAAAGGAGAGCCACCACCTTGCGTTGAGAGTAGAGAGACATCCTCTAAGGAGAGATAAAAGCTCATTTGCAAGGGCGTTAAGTTGAGAATGAGGGGAGTGAACCCAGGTGGCTGAGTGAAGAGTACGAGGAAGGAGGGGGGTCACGTCTGACACCATTATGGTCACCGGACTGTTGGAGCGTGGGAGCTACAAGTGAGTACAGAGAGTGCACAGGTGAGGGGCAGGGGCCATCGATGGAGTGAATGAGCCTTCTCTTGGGAGGGGAGGGTAGTTAAGTCACATGAGGGGGAGTGAGGTGGCATGCATCCGATCATCGCGGCGCATGCTAGGGGAGGAGGTGGAGGCCACCGTGTGGTCACCCGCATCTAGGGGAAATTTATGGAAATTGAGTTATGTATAATTTTTTAAATGTCCAACATTTCTTTATTCACACACATGAGAATATCAATATCCAAATATCAATTATGAGACAAATGAGCATGTCAATCTCCAAATATTTAAAGCATTAAAAATGGATTTGCTTACTTAGGCAAGGTGGCCTGTTAATAAAATAATGAAGTTGTGTTTTAATAAGGGGATAAGAATGCACCAAGTTGTTTGTTAGGAATTAATAAAAGAAGTATTATAAATAATAAGAATTTAGATTGTAATAAAAGACTTGTGCTTTAATTCAAATTATGTTAAAGAAATTGATTTTATCTTTTTCTTTTCTTTTTTTAATTTGAAGGTGGAAAAACTTATTATAACTTATAATCACTAGTGAGGAAATTCATCACTCACTACTATTAGTAAATGCCGGTTGAGTCATCATCATTATTCAAGAAAAAACTCTCCTCTTGAAATAACTTGTTGGTGGTTTGTAAGGGGGTGGACTTTCTCTCTTACCAGATGCCTCTGGATCTTGAGTCATTAACATGTTTCCTTATGTCCGAGGAAGACAAGCACTTATCCAATCAGAAGCGGTTTTAGGTTTTACTTCAGGACCAAAACACAGTTTGGCCTAAATAACATTCACAAGAAAGTTAGTATCCATTGTTGTCATTGTGAGGAAATGATGTGAAATTAGAAGGAGAGATAAGGAAGAATTTGTAATAGAAAGATAAAAAAATGTTGGAAAAAACACAATAAGAATGAGAGTGTGGATGTATAAACTCATGAAAAATGAGAAAGAAGGAAATGATGTGGAATTGTAAGAAGAGATTATTAAGGAAGGAATTGTAACATAAAGGAAAAAATGTTGATAGGAAGAGATGATAGGATATGAAATGTGTAACACACCGAACCCCTTAAATACCTTTTTAAGGGATGGGGCATCAAAATTTTCGCTTTCTTCCATCATTTTGAACCCTCTTCTTGATATCTCCATCACCTTTTTCTCCTCAAGATATTTCCAACCACCGTTACCGTGTTCAAATCTGAGCTTGGCATTGCAAGTTATGCCCTTCCGAAATTCTATGAGCATCATGGGTCAAAGACCACGTGGGTTCATCTCATTCATACTATCCCAAGGTTCCCCCGAAGTTCTAGAGCTCCCTAGTGCTCCTACATCTATGGCGGAACCCATCCATCATGAATTCCACCGACAAAATCTTCATCTTCGTCTAGCATACAGACCTTCGGAAATTCGGCATTTGACACTTCGGTGTTGAATGCCCCTCTTTTATTTCTATGCACATATACTCCTGGAGCCCCAAAGCTCTGATCTCCCGAGGTCCTTCCATGTAGCTTCGGCCTTCAACCCTTTTTGGAGCATAATTTCTAACACCCTAATTCTCCCGAAGTTCCAAACTCCCGAACTCCCGAGGTACCAATAGTCATCGGGTCAAACAACCACGCACAAGGGAATGACACGTGGCAGAGAACAGAGATGACATGTGGCCCTATATATGGGTGACATGTGTCACATTCCAATTGGCATATAAGGCCTATGAAACGCATGAATCAAGGTGAAATGTGGCATGTCAAACATGAATCCGCATCACCTTAGGTGACATTAGCATGCCACATCACTCCGGACTGACAACCTTCCAATGCCCCTTAGATATCATGGTTGAGGCGTTTCCATGTAGATCCATAGATATACGACCTCTATTACTTCAAAACTTCATCGTTTGGGGGTTCTACTTGTTAGCACCATAATTTTCATATCTAGAGTTAGAGGTTTGTCAAAAGTTTTCAAAGTCATGACATGATCTTGGGAAAATCAAGGCATTCCTAGATGAGTCATAGGTTAGGGTGAATATCATGTCAAAAGGTATTATGGCTCATCATCACCTTTCATGAGGCTATAGAAGGAACAATCATGACACTCCATGTCATTGGTATCATTTCAAACTTCAAAATCATACTCATGGTGCAAGTTTATTGCACAAAGGCTTTTGTTGTGTTCATTTATTGCGCGTTGCACACAAGATTTTGTCGGGCAGAGGATGTTGTCACGCAAAATATGTTGTCATGCATAATACGTCATCGCGCAGAGGATGTTGTCGCGCAAAGAACATTGTCACACAGAGGACGTTGTAGCACAGAGGACGTTGTCATGCAGAGGATGCCATCATGTAGAGTATGTTATCGCACTGAGGATTCTTTCACACAGAAGATGTTGTCATGCATAAGATGTCATCAAGCAGAGGATGTTGTTGTGTAGAGGACGTTGTCATGCAGAAGATGTTGTCACGCATAAGACGTTGTCGCGCAGAGGATGTTGTAGCACAGAGGACGTCGTCGTGCAGAAGATGTCATCGCGCAGAGGATGTCATCGCACAGAAGATGTCGTTGCACAAAGGATTTTGTCATGCAGAGAATGTCATCACGCAGAAGAGGTTGTCGCACAGAGGATTTTCATGCGCACAAAATATAGGGCACGTTGCGTAAATGATTATTTTAGTGGTAAAGTTCAAGATCTGTTTCTGATCAAATGGAGAGGAATTTTTAAAATCCCCAAGAGGTTTTTTTGAGGACAAACCAAATAATAAAAACCTATCTCAGATTTGAAAAAGGTGTCACGGATTGGGAGATCCAAACGAATCTTTGAGCCCTATTTTTTGGCTTTCATGATTTCCTGTTTGAGACATGTTTTTGGGACATGTATTAGGGCCAGATGGATATGAATTTCAAGAAATCAAGAGAGGTTTTTATTTAGAACAAGTTTACCTACAAAAACCTCTCTCAGTTTTGAAAAATTGTTTTTTTATTCATGAGATATGATGTCATATTTAATGCCTAATTTCCCATTTTGTTGCGCAATCCACTGTGTTTTTGTTGTTGGTTACTGTTGCGTAGCAGACTTGTTGTGCAGGGGTGACATAGTGTCCAATAGTGTACATGATGAATTATCACAACCATATGGTCAAATTTGGATCATGATCAATGATTATAAAGAATATTTCAGTTACGATTATGATTTGGCAAAATCAAGTTTTCTATTTTTAGTAAATCCGTTGAAGTTATTGTTCTGTTTCAAAGAAACCAGATCCATGATTCTAAGAGGTGGTAGTTCAACCCTAACAGCCAAATGTGGCATCAATTTTCTATATAAGTGGGTCATTATGATGTAAAGAGGGTTGATTGGCAAAATAGTGTAGACAGAGACTATTGAGTGTAGCTTTCGAGCTCGATTGAAACTTAATGCAAAGGTCCTGAAACTTTGACGAAAAGATTCTAACGGTAGCAGTTTGATGTATTGTACTCTCTTTTTGTGTACATGTTTTCCTTTGTTCTTTATATCCATATCTGTATTTTTTCTAAATTGAAACGTGATTTGAATCTAGAATTCACTGCGCAGTGCTCTATATTTGCGCCATTTAGATGGTTGTGTTTCTTCTAAGTGAACTTCAAATTCATCCCCATCAGTGCTCTGAGTTGCTTTATGTGTTTTTCTCCTGCCAAACACAATGATTTTTAACTGAAACATTGTTGCTTACTTAGCCTTTATCCTCTCAAGTTCAGTAACTAAGTCATTTGTTTCTATCGTTTTCCTAAATTGACTCCATATCCCAAGCTCTTGCTTTACTTTCGTCAATAGAACCAGAAATATTGTATAAAAGTGTTAAATCTAGCCGAGAGTTTAAAGCCATAACCTGTACAGAGACGAAGTCTTAGAGAGAGCCCTCTCCAGGTCGAAAAGGCTAGTTTCCAGCCTCAAAGTTGGTTTGTAGGTTGCATCTTTCATTCCTTTTCTCAGTCGAACGAAATTTACAAAGAGCTAACATTTTGGCGTTGTTGTCGGGGAACGAAGGTGAAATTTTCCCTGGGATAAAATGACAAAGATCAGATTTGACTTATGATGGTGAACAAAGGTCAAACACAAGGTGGATGTACCATTCACCTGGTGACTCCAATCAAGTTTCAAATGTGATTCAAAGACTCCACTGGAGAATGAGACCTGTTGACAGAGATATGGAAGAGAAGTATGGAAAAATCGAGTACTCAAGCTTAAGTTTAGTCCAAGAAGTACTTTTCAGTTTTATCAATATCTTCTTGTCCTTTCCTGAGTTTTTCAAAAGAATATTTCTTCACTTACTGCATTCAAATGAAGCTAGGAGATCTACCCTTGTATATCCTCCATGGAAAACTGTAGGTATAACTTTTTCTTGTATAATCGATATTCACCAAGCTCCTTCCTCTGAGCCATATGATGTTCATGATCATTCTTATGAACTTAATGAAACCAAAGCTGAGCTTGTACCTTTTGTTCTTAGTCCTGCACCCTCCAAGATTCAAGAAAGATACAATCCTCTTAAATTTCCTTCCATCCTTCATGAATTTCCTCTGAAACATTATAAGTACCTTCCTAGGTTCGATGGAGAGCTTGATGGAAAGTTAGCTGAAAAACATATTTAGGTATTTGAGCATTTTATAGAACTTTTTGAGATCAAACATGATGATGTGTCTATGAGGGCCTTTTATCAGTTCTTACAAGGAGATGCCAAAGCATGGTTGAAACATTTACAGCCTCAGTCGATTAGCTCATGGGATGAATTGAGGGAAGCTTTATGTAGATTTTGGGGTCTCAAATTTCAGCAAAACGTTTGCTAGTCTTTATTATAAACTGCCTGATGAAATTCAACCCACTGAAGCTATTTCCATGCTCCATTATGCAATAACCTTTCATCCAAGTTTGTCTTTCCTTATGATGGAAAGAATATCTAAGTCCTTACAACAAATGTTAATGATGCTCAGGAGATTCAACACAAGATTCAAGCATGTAAACATATTAGAAATGAGGAGTTGGATGCTAAAGAACATGACAGTGAATATGAACAAAAAACAATTGATTTGAATTTTGAGCAGATGGTTAATAATATCATATGTCCTCTTTAAGCTTTAAATGTTGATGATTTTGAAAAGGATTATATTCCACTTATTGAAAAAGAAGGTGTTAATTTAGCTTCTAATCCATCTCATGATAAGCACAGGGTGATTGTTTTATGTATTCATTTGTAGACAATCAAGAAAATGAATTTGCAAATCGGCTTGTTGAAGAGCCGGTTGATGTCCCAAGCTTTTTCTTGTTAGATGACATTGAAAATGTTGTTGATTTTCATATATATGATGAATATGATGATGATTATGATGTTGACTTCCTAGAACAACCAACTGCATGTTCTCCATAAGAAAATGTTCCTTTTCGGTAGTGTAATGAGAGCAATCAACCTATAGATCATAGTTACAAAGAAGAATATGAAGAAAGTATTGAATCAACTAAAGGAAATTCCTTACCTTTATGCTTTGCTTCATTTAAATTGTTGAAAGAAAATTTAAAGATCATCATTGAAGCAGAGGAATGTGTGTTGATGCAAAATCACATTGATTCATGGGAAAAAAATGACAAGAAATTGCAGCAATATTCTCATGTGTTTAATGACCCTGTTGCTTGTTATATGGAAGGTTTTATCAGTTCAAAATTGCAGCCATTGGTCGAAGATGAATCTGAAAATGTAGATGATGATGAGTTGTTTCCCAAATCATCCATGTCCTTCTTGCCATCAGGGGTTTTATTGCAACAATTTAATATATATCTTCAGCCCTTTCATGATAGCCATTAGTTTGAGATTTATGGAAGCGGAAATGTAGTTGGAGGGATGATACAAGATGACAGTCTTGTGCAATCTCCTGAAATTAGTTTTCTTTCTTTTCAAGATCCTTTTGCAGCATATTTGGAAACAATGAATGGACCTAAGTTTTTAAATTTGGTCAATATTGAATTTTATGAGTTTCCATTGAGAGAGTTTTCTCGTTCAGTATTGATCAAAGATACACAAGGAATTCAACTCGTGGAGAAGACACTTCCATGGTTGCATTGGATTTTTTATTTCACCTAATCAAATAGCTCATATATTAGCTTAGTGTAGGTAGAAGTATGAATAATATTGGTTCTACGAGCATTTCTTTCAGGAATCTTCAGTTTTCATTTTCAGCTTAGTTTCTAGATTTCAGTTTGGAGCATATACAGTTTTGGGTTTTCAGCGGATACAGGTAACATGTCAAAGAAAATTTTTCAATGGTTCGGGAAGAACCTAATGGATAAGGAACCTGGTCTATTGTTCTTTGCTACCTCATAGGGAGGATAATACCCCCATTGGAGCCAATTGTTAGCACCATAATTTTCATATCTAGAATTATAGATTTGTCCAAAGTTTTCAAAGTCATGACATGATCTTGGGAAAATCAAGGCATTCCTAGATGAGTCATAGGTTAGGGTGAATATCATGTCAAAAGGTATTATGGTTCATCATCACCTTTCATGAGGTTAGAGAAGGAACAATCATGACACTCCATGTCATTGGTATCAATGAAAACTTCAAAAGCATACTCATGGTGCAAGTTTATTGCGCAAAGGATTTTACTACGTTCATTTGTTGCGCGTTGTGCAGAGGATGTTGTCACGCAGAGGATGTCGTCGTACAGAGGATGTTTTCGTGCATAAGATGATGTCGCACATAAGACATCGCCGCACAGAGGATGTTGTCGTGGAGAGGACGTCGTCACGCAGAGGATGTTGTCGCATAGAGGATGTCATCATGCAGAGAATGTTGTCACACAGAGGATGTTGTCACGAAGGAGATGTTGTCGCGCATAATATTCCATCACGCAGAGGATGATGTCGCACAAAAGATGTCGTCGTGTAGAGGATGTTGATGCACAGAAAATGTTGTCACACAGAGGATGATGTCGCGCATAAGACATCTTCTTGTAGAGGATGCCATCATGCAGAAGAGGTCGTCGTGCAGAGGATTTTCCTATGCACAAGATAAAGGGTGCGCTGCGTAAATGACTGGTTTAGTGCTAAACTTCAAGATCTGTTTCTAACTAACTGGAGAGGAATTTTGAAAATCCCCGAGAACGTTTTGTGAGGACAAAATAAATAATAAAAAAGTCTCTCATATTTGCAAAATGTGTCACATATTGGGAGATTCGAACAAATATTTGAGCCCTATTTTTCAGCTTTCATGATTTCCTGTTTGAGACATGTTTTTGTGACACGTATTACAGACAATTGGTGATGAATTTCATGCAACCGAGAGAGGTTTTTCTTTAGAACAATCTTTCCTACAAAAACCTCTCTCAGTTTTGAAAAATCATTTTTTATTCATGAGATATGATGTCATATTTAACGGTTATTTTCCTAGTTTGTTGCGCAATCTGCTGCATTTTTGTTGTAGGTTATTGTTGCGTAGAAGCTTGTTGTGCAGGGGTGACAGAGTGTCCAGCAGTGCACATGATGACTTATCACAACCATATTGTCAAATTTTGATCATGATCAATGATTGTGAATAATTTTTTACTTACGATTATGATTTGGCAAAGTCAGTTTTTCTATTTTTATTAAATCCATTGAAGTTATTGTTTTCTTTCAAAGAAACCAGATCCATGATTCTAGGAGGTGGCAGTTCGACCCTAACAGCCAAATGTGGCGTCAGTTCTCTATATAAGTGGGTCATTTTGATGTAAAGAAGGTTGATTGGAAAAATAGTGTAGACAGATACTATTGAATGTAGCTTTCGAGCTCGATTGAAACTTAATGCAAAAGTCCTGAAACTTTGACGAAAAGATTCTAAGGGTAGCAGTTTGATGTATTGTACTCTCTCTTTGTGTACATGTTTTCATGTGTTCTTTATATTCATATCTGTATTTTTTTCTAATTCGGAACGTGATTCGAATCTAGATTTCATCGCACGGTGCTCTAGATTTGCGCCATTTAGACGAATGTGTTTCTTCTAAGTGAACTCTGAATTGATCCCCAACGGTGCTCCGAGTTGCTTTATGTGTTTTTCTCCCACCACACACAACGATTTTTAACTGAAATATTGTTGCTTACTTAGCCTTTATCCTCTCAAGTTAAGTCACTAAGTCATTTGTTTCTATCGTTTTCTTAAATTGACTCCATAGCCCAAGGTCTTGCTTTTATTTCACCAATAGAACCAGAAATATTGTATAAAAGTGTTAAATCTAGCTGACAGTTTAAAGACATAACCTGTACAGAGACAAAGTCTCAGAGAGAGCCCTCTCCAGGTCATAAAGGCTAGTTTCCGACCTCAAAGTTGGTTTGTAGGTTGCCTCTCTCATTCGTTTTCTCAGCCGAATGAAGTTTACAAAGAGCTAACACTACCCACTCCAAACTCATTTTCTCTCAGAGTAGGAATTCGTCGGAGTGTTATCTGCAATTCCTTCCACTGGTCGATCAAAAGGTTGAGAGGGGTTCTCAATGGACTCCCCAGATCAACGGCTCACATATCTATCTCCAGCGTCCATGGGTTTCAATATTCAACCACTCCTAGAAGGACACTTGTCAATCTTGTTATCGTACAATTTGTACTTTCCCAAAGCCCAAGGCAAGTAAATGCAATATTGGGGATTAACAACTTGACAAATATATTTATTAATGCACAAGCAGCGGGGTAATAAGATCTTCAATTTTTGGAGATAAATATGTTTTTTCAATTTAATTTAATTAAAATAAAAATATGCCTAAGTTAAACATTGTAAATCACAAAAATTATAAGACAAATTTGTTTTTTTTTAATTTATTTTAATTAAAATAAAAATATGCTTAAGTTAAACATTGTAAATCATGTAAAATTTTAATTCAAAGGTGAAATTAATAGGGAGTCAATGAGTAACTCATTGATATAGTCCATCTCTCAGTGACTAATAATAATAATGGATTTGAGTATGTAGGTTTTTTTAATTGTTTATCATAGCCATTGAAATTTATGAAAATTGAGTTGTGTAATAGGTAGTCAACAAGTGACTCATTGCCATGGTCCCTAGACTAATAATAATAATGAATTTGAATATGTAAATTTTTTTAGTCGTTTATAATAGTACCTGAAATTTATGGAAATTGTTTTTTGTAAGTTTGGTGTCTATTCTATTAAAATACAGTAAACTACAGTAAGGATATACAGAGATTGTCCCCGAGAGTGGGCAAAAAAGGGCCTGCCCTTAGTGGGAAACTAGGATGGAATTATTCCTGTCCTTAATGGGAAACCAAGCATGCCTAAAAAATATGAGTTTTAGTGGTTCGTGTGTCTTTTGCCAGAAACCAGTGAAGCTTACAAAAAAGTAAAAAAAACCTAAGAAAAACTTGCAAAGTGGTGTAGAGGCCTGAACATAAAGAGTGGGGGTCGTCTAGAGGAGTTTCTTCGATGACTAGACAACCACCAAAGTCATTGTCATTTTCATTGGTTGAGTTGGATTTTTGTGAGGATGGGTGCTTGATCAGTAGGCCTGTTGTTTTGATGTCAAGAACCTTCAGAGAGTTGTGCATTCTTGGGGCAGTCAATGTGCTTTTCATGCCTGGAACCATCGCTTTTGCCGAGATGTGCATGCCTGGAGTCATCAATGTGCCACTCATGCATGGAGGAGTCACCTTAGCACTGATGCTAGGTGTCTCTAGAGGCATTGTGGAGGTGGGATGGGACGCCGAGGGAGGAGGATGAGTGTTGGGGGAGGCCGAAGTAGAGGGGGGAGGGCGAGTTGTGGGTGAGTGAGGTGAGTGAGGTGAGATAGAAGGGCTAAGAACAAAGACACCAGGGAGGTTGAGGAGGGTGCAAGCGAGGATAATTTTGACCACCCAGTAGCTTCGTCGATGCCTGGAGGTGCGACGAGTTTCCGTGAGGGAACCAGAGATCTCTTCTTCCTAGTCGTCAAGAAATTGTTGTAAGGAACCTGGAACAGATTGATCAAATCCATCCTAGTTGGCTAGGAAGGGAAAGTGAGGAGTTTTGGAGGTGCACCTTCCACGATCGCTTCGCCCGAGGGTGGGGGTGGCGCATCGGTAAGGAGGCATGGGTGAGAAATTGGGAAAACTAAGTGCAAAGGAGATCCACCACCTTGCGTTGAGAGCATAGGGACGTCGTCTAAGGAGTGTTGAGAGCTAATTTGCAAGGGAGGTAAGGTGAGAATGAGGGGAGTGAACCTAGGTGGCCGAGTGAAGAGTGCGAGGAAGGAGGGGGGTCACGTCTGATGCCATTATGGTCACCGGACTGTTGGAGCATGGGAGATGGAAGTGAGTACAAAGAGTGCATGGGTGAGGGGCAGGGGCCATTGATGGAGTGAATGAGCCTCGTCTCGGGAGGGGAGGGTAGTTAAGGTGCATGAAGGGGGGTGAGGGGCAGGGGCCATCAACGGAGTGAATGAGCCTTGTCTTAGGAGGGGAGGGTAGTTAAGGTGCATGAGGGGGTGTGAGGTGGCACACATCCAATCATAAGAGCATGTGCTAGGGGAGGAGGTGGAGGCCATCGTGTAGTCACCTGCATCGAGGGGAAATTTATGGAAATTGAGTTATGTATGTTTTTTTAAATGTCCAACATTTCTATATTCACACACATGAGCATCTC
>ML828408.1:74428-92867 GCA_009831015.1 Picea engelmannii | reverse complement strand
TTGAGATTCTCTATCAAGCATTTTATGGCAGTCAGCCATGGCCATTGCTTAGTCGATCACTATGATATTTTGTCAGTTAGACATTCTTATTGTCATGTCCAAATAGTTGTAGTTGCACTTGAATTTTGATAGCCACATGTCCTAGTTTCCCAGCTGTGGCAAGACACATGGCAGACTCCAGATTTTGTAATGCCACGTATATTTGTGAATATCAATATATAGTTACTTTTATTTACAATATATATATATGTTCTATATTATTTAATAAATATTATTTTTCAAGAGTTCCGCATCAAATTTCCATTCTAAATTATATATTTTGCTTTAAAATATTAAAATATATATATATATATATATATATTATTTAATAAATAATATTATTTTCATTAAAATGTTGCCTTTTAATATACATAAATAAAAAATATATATATTAAAATATCTGGAACAATTTGAGATCTCGTCATTGATATTCTAAGTAGCTCAGAGAATGAGGCAAAGAGATGGCAGAGATTTCACATCGCAGAACATGGGGATTGACAACTTCACAATTATATTTTTTAATGCACACCCTAACAATGTATTTCGAAAAAAGCATTGAAGGCGGTGAGCTCGGAGAATGAGGGAGACAGATGGAAAACTTGCACATCACACAATGTGGGGATTGACAACTTGACAAATATATTTATTAATGCACAAGTAGCGGGGTAATTAGATCTTGAAGTTTTGGAGATAAATATGTTTTTCAATTTATTTTAATTAAAATAAAAATATGCCTAAGTTAAACATTGTAAATCACAAAAATTTTAAGTCAAATATGTTTTTTTTTAATTTATTTTAATTAAAATAAAAATATGCTCAAGCTAAACATTATAAATCATATAAAATTTTAAGTCAAAGGTGAAATTAATAGGCAGTCAACGAGTAACTCATTGATATAGTCTGTCTCGCAGTGACTAATAATAATAATGGATTTGAGTATGTAGGTTTTTTTAATTGTTCCTTGAAATTTATGAATATCGAATTGTGTAATAGGGAGTCAACAAGTGGCTCATTGTTATAGTCTCTAGACTAATAATAATAATGAATTTGAATATGTAAATTTTTTTAGTCGTTTATCATAGTACTTCAAATTTATGGAAAAAAAAAATTTGTTAGTTCAGTGTCTATTATATTAAAATACAATAAACTACAATAAGAAAATGCAGAGATTGTTCCTGAGAGTGGACAAAAAGGGCCTTCCCTTAGTGGGAAACTAGGATGGAATTCTTCCTGCCCTTAATGGGAAACCAGGCATGCCTAAAAAAAACTGATTTTTAGTGGTTCGTGTGTCTTTTGCCGGAAACTAGTGAAGCTTACAAAAAACTAAAAAAAACCTAAGAAAAACCTGCAAAGTTGTGCAGAGGCATGAACATAAAGAGTGGGGATCGTCTAGAGGAGTTTCTTCAATGACTAGACATCCACCAAATTCATTGTCATTGTCGTTGGTTGAGCTGGAGTTGTCTGAGGACGGGTGCTTGATTGTTAGGCATGTTGTTTTGATGTCAGGAACCTTCAGCGAGTTGTGCATTCTTGGGGCAATCAATGCGCTTTTCGTGCCTGGAACCGTCACTTTCACCAAGTTGTGCGTGTCTGGAGTCGTCAATGTGCCACTCATGCATGGAGAAGTCACCTTAGCACTAATGTTAGGTTCTCTAGAGGCATCGTGGAGGTGGGATGGGACGTAGAGGGAGGAGGACGAGTGTTGGGGGAGGCCGGAGAAGAGGGGGGAGGGAGAGCTATGGGGAAGTGAGGTGAGTGAGGTGATCTATAAGGGATAGGAACAAAGAAAACAAGAAGGTTAAGGAGGGCGTAGGCGAGGATACTTTTGACCACCCAGTAGCTTCGTCGATGCCTAGACGTGAAACAAGCTGTCGGGAGGGAGCTTGAGATATCTTCTTCCCATACGTCAAGAAATTGTCATAAGGAACCCGAAACATATCGATCAAATCCATCCTGGTTGGCCAGGAAGGGAAAGTGAGGAGCTGTAGAGGTGTGCCTACCACGACCACTTCACCCCCAGTGAGGAGGCATGGGCGAGAAATTGGGAAAACTAAGTGCAAAGGAGAGCCACCACCTTGCGTTGAGAGTAGAGAGACATCCTCTAAGGAGAGATAAAAGCTCATTTGCAAGGGCGTTAAGTTGAGAATGAGGGGAGTGAACCCAGGTGGCTGAGTGAAGAGTACGAGGAAGGAGGGGGGTCACGTCTGACACCATTATGGTCACCGGACTGTTGGAGCGTGGGAGCTACAAGTGAGTACAGAGAGTGCACAGGTGAGGGGCAGGGGCCATCGATGGAGTGAATGAGCCTTCTCTTGGGAGGGGAGGGTAGTTAAGTCACATGAGGGGGAGTGAGGTGGCATGCATCCGATCATCGCGGCGCATGCTAGGGGAGGAGGTGGAGGCCACCGTGTGGTCACCCGCATCTAGGGGAAATTTATGGAAATTGAGTTATGTATAATTTTTTAAATGTCCAACATTTCTTTATTCACACACATGAGAATATCAATATCCAAATATCAATTATGAGACAAATGAGCATGTCAATCTCCAAATATTTAAAGCATTAAAAATGGATTTGCTTACTTAGGCAAGGTGGCCTGTTAATAAAATAATGAAGTTGTGTTTTAATAAGGGGATAAGAATGCACCAAGTTGTTTGTTAGGAATTAATAAAAGAAGTATTATAAATAATAAGAATTTAGATTGTAATAAAAGACTTGTGCTTTAATTCAAATTATGTTAAAGAAATTGATTTTATCTTTTTCTTTTCTTTTTTTAATTTGAAGGTGGAAAAACTTATTATAACTTATAATCACTAGTGAGGAAATTCATCACTCACTACTATTAGTAAATGCCGGTTGAGTCATCATCATTATTCAAGAAAAAACTCTCCTCTTGAAATAACTTGTTGGTGGTTTGTAAGGGGGTGGACTTTCTCTCTTACCAGATGCCTCTGGATCTTGAGTCATTAACATGTTTCCTTATGTCCGAGGAAGACAAGCACTTATCCAATCAGAAGCGGTTTTAGGTTTTACTTCAGGACCAAAACACAGTTTGGCCTAAATAACATTCACAAGAAAGTTAGTATCCATTGTTGTCATTGTGAGGAAATGATGTGAAATTAGAAGGAGAGATAAGGAAGAATTTGTAATAGAAAGATAAAAAAATGTTGGAAAAAACACAATAAGAATGAGAGTGTGGATGTATAAACTCATGAAAAATGAGAAAGAAGGAAATGATGTGGAATTGTAAGAAGAGATTATTAAGGAAGGAATTGTAACATAAAGGAAAAAATGTTGATAGGAAGAGATGATAGGATATGAAATGTGTAACACACCGAACCCCTTAAATACCTTTTTAAGGGATGGGGCATCAAAATTTTCGCTTTCTTCCATCATTTTGAACCCTCTTCTTGATATCTCCATCACCTTTTTCTCCTCAAGATATTTCCAACCACCGTTACCGTGTTCAAATCTGAGCTTGGCATTGCAAGTTATGCCCTTCCGAAATTCTATGAGCATCATGGGTCAAAGACCACGTGGGTTCATCTCATTCATACTATCCCAAGGTTCCCCCGAAGTTCTAGAGCTCCCTAGTGCTCCTACATCTATGGCGGAACCCATCCATCATGAATTCCACCGACAAAATCTTCATCTTCGTCTAGCATACAGACCTTCGGAAATTCGGCATTTGACACTTCGGTGTTGAATGCCCCTCTTTTATTTCTATGCACATATACTCCTGGAGCCCCAAAGCTCTGATCTCCCGAGGTCCTTCCATGTAGCTTCGGCCTTCAACCCTTTTTGGAGCATAATTTCTAACACCCTAATTCTCCCGAAGTTCCAAACTCCCGAACTCCCGAGGTACCAATAGTCATCGGGTCAAACAACCACGCACAAGGGAATGACACGTGGCAGAGAACAGAGATGACATGTGGCCCTATATATGGGTGACATGTGTCACATTCCAATTGGCATATAAGGCCTATGAAACGCATGAATCAAGGTGAAATGTGGCATGTCAAACATGAATCCGCATCACCTTAGGTGACATTAGCATGCCACATCACTCCGGACTGACAACCTTCCAATGCCCCTTAGATATCATGGTTGAGGCGTTTCCATGTAGATCCATAGATATACGACCTCTATTACTTCAAAACTTCATCGTTTGGGGGTTCTACTTGTTAGCACCATAATTTTCATATCTAGAGTTAGAGGTTTGTCAAAAGTTTTCAAAGTCATGACATGATCTTGGGAAAATCAAGGCATTCCTAGATGAGTCATAGGTTAGGGTGAATATCATGTCAAAAGGTATTATGGCTCATCATCACCTTTCATGAGGCTATAGAAGGAACAATCATGACACTCCATGTCATTGGTATCATTTCAAACTTCAAAATCATACTCATGGTGCAAGTTTATTGCACAAAGGCTTTTGTTGTGTTCATTTATTGCGCGTTGCACACAAGATTTTGTCGGGCAGAGGATGTTGTCACGCAAAATATGTTGTCATGCATAATACGTCATCGCGCAGAGGATGTTGTCGCGCAAAGAACATTGTCACACAGAGGACGTTGTAGCACAGAGGACGTTGTCATGCAGAGGATGCCATCATGTAGAGTATGTTATCGCACTGAGGATTCTTTCACACAGAAGATGTTGTCATGCATAAGATGTCATCAAGCAGAGGATGTTGTTGTGTAGAGGACGTTGTCATGCAGAAGATGTTGTCACGCATAAGACGTTGTCGCGCAGAGGATGTTGTAGCACAGAGGACGTCGTCGTGCAGAAGATGTCATCGCGCAGAGGATGTCATCGCACAGAAGATGTCGTTGCACAAAGGATTTTGTCATGCAGAGAATGTCATCACGCAGAAGAGGTTGTCGCACAGAGGATTTTCATGCGCACAAAATATAGGGCACGTTGCGTAAATGATTATTTTAGTGGTAAAGTTCAAGATCTGTTTCTGATCAAATGGAGAGGAATTTTTAAAATCCCCAAGAGGTTTTTTTGAGGACAAACCAAATAATAAAAACCTATCTCAGATTTGAAAAAGGTGTCACGGATTGGGAGATCCAAACGAATCTTTGAGCCCTATTTTTTGGCTTTCATGATTTCCTGTTTGAGACATGTTTTTGGGACATGTATTAGGGCCAGATGGATATGAATTTCAAGAAATCAAGAGAGGTTTTTATTTAGAACAAGTTTACCTACAAAAACCTCTCTCAGTTTTGAAAAATTGTTTTTTTATTCATGAGATATGATGTCATATTTAATGCCTAATTTCCCATTTTGTTGCGCAATCCACTGTGTTTTTGTTGTTGGTTACTGTTGCGTAGCAGACTTGTTGTGCAGGGGTGACATAGTGTCCAATAGTGTACATGATGAATTATCACAACCATATGGTCAAATTTGGATCATGATCAATGATTATAAAGAATATTTCAGTTACGATTATGATTTGGCAAAATCAAGTTTTCTATTTTTAGTAAATCCGTTGAAGTTATTGTTCTGTTTCAAAGAAACCAGATCCATGATTCTAAGAGGTGGTAGTTCAACCCTAACAGCCAAATGTGGCATCAATTTTCTATATAAGTGGGTCATTATGATGTAAAGAGGGTTGATTGGCAAAATAGTGTAGACAGAGACTATTGAGTGTAGCTTTCGAGCTCGATTGAAACTTAATGCAAAGGTCCTGAAACTTTGACGAAAAGATTCTAACGGTAGCAGTTTGATGTATTGTACTCTCTTTTTGTGTACATGTTTTCCTTTGTTCTTTATATCCATATCTGTATTTTTTCTAAATTGAAACGTGATTTGAATCTAGAATTCACTGCGCAGTGCTCTATATTTGCGCCATTTAGATGGTTGTGTTTCTTCTAAGTGAACTTCAAATTCATCCCCATCAGTGCTCTGAGTTGCTTTATGTGTTTTTCTCCTGCCAAACACAATGATTTTTAACTGAAACATTGTTGCTTACTTAGCCTTTATCCTCTCAAGTTCAGTAACTAAGTCATTTGTTTCTATCGTTTTCCTAAATTGACTCCATATCCCAAGCTCTTGCTTTACTTTCGTCAATAGAACCAGAAATATTGTATAAAAGTGTTAAATCTAGCCGAGAGTTTAAAGCCATAACCTGTACAGAGACGAAGTCTTAGAGAGAGCCCTCTCCAGGTCGAAAAGGCTAGTTTCCAGCCTCAAAGTTGGTTTGTAGGTTGCATCTTTCATTCCTTTTCTCAGTCGAACGAAATTTACAAAGAGCTAACATTTTGGCGTTGTTGTCGGGGAACGAAGGTGAAATTTTCCCTGGGATAAAATGACAAAGATCAGATTTGACTTATGATGGTGAACAAAGGTCAAACACAAGGTGGATGTACCATTCACCTGGTGACTCCAATCAAGTTTCAAATGTGATTCAAAGACTCCACTGGAGAATGAGACCTGTTGACAGAGATATGGAAGAGAAGTATGGAAAAATCGAGTACTCAAGCTTAAGTTTAGTCCAAGAAGTACTTTTCAGTTTTATCAATATCTTCTTGTCCTTTCCTGAGTTTTTCAAAAGAATATTTCTTCACTTACTGCATTCAAATGAAGCTAGGAGATCTACCCTTGTATATCCTCCATGGAAAACTGTAGGTATAACTTTTTCTTGTATAATCGATATTCACCAAGCTCCTTCCTCTGAGCCATATGATGTTCATGATCATTCTTATGAACTTAATGAAACCAAAGCTGAGCTTGTACCTTTTGTTCTTAGTCCTGCACCCTCCAAGATTCAAGAAAGATACAATCCTCTTAAATTTCCTTCCATCCTTCATGAATTTCCTCTGAAACATTATAAGTACCTTCCTAGGTTCGATGGAGAGCTTGATGGAAAGTTAGCTGAAAAACATATTTAGGTATTTGAGCATTTTATAGAACTTTTTGAGATCAAACATGATGATGTGTCTATGAGGGCCTTTTATCAGTTCTTACAAGGAGATGCCAAAGCATGGTTGAAACATTTACAGCCTCAGTCGATTAGCTCATGGGATGAATTGAGGGAAGCTTTATGTAGATTTTGGGGTCTCAAATTTCAGCAAAACGTTTGCTAGTCTTTATTATAAACTGCCTGATGAAATTCAACCCACTGAAGCTATTTCCATGCTCCATTATGCAATAACCTTTCATCCAAGTTTGTCTTTCCTTATGATGGAAAGAATATCTAAGTCCTTACAACAAATGTTAATGATGCTCAGGAGATTCAACACAAGATTCAAGCATGTAAACATATTAGAAATGAGGAGTTGGATGCTAAAGAACATGACAGTGAATATGAACAAAAAACAATTGATTTGAATTTTGAGCAGATGGTTAATAATATCATATGTCCTCTTTAAGCTTTAAATGTTGATGATTTTGAAAAGGATTATATTCCACTTATTGAAAAAGAAGGTGTTAATTTAGCTTCTAATCCATCTCATGATAAGCACAGGGTGATTGTTTTATGTATTCATTTGTAGACAATCAAGAAAATGAATTTGCAAATCGGCTTGTTGAAGAGCCGGTTGATGTCCCAAGCTTTTTCTTGTTAGATGACATTGAAAATGTTGTTGATTTTCATATATATGATGAATATGATGATGATTATGATGTTGACTTCCTAGAACAACCAACTGCATGTTCTCCATAAGAAAATGTTCCTTTTCGGTAGTGTAATGAGAGCAATCAACCTATAGATCATAGTTACAAAGAAGAATATGAAGAAAGTATTGAATCAACTAAAGGAAATTCCTTACCTTTATGCTTTGCTTCATTTAAATTGTTGAAAGAAAATTTAAAGATCATCATTGAAGCAGAGGAATGTGTGTTGATGCAAAATCACATTGATTCATGGGAAAAAAATGACAAGAAATTGCAGCAATATTCTCATGTGTTTAATGACCCTGTTGCTTGTTATATGGAAGGTTTTATCAGTTCAAAATTGCAGCCATTGGTCGAAGATGAATCTGAAAATGTAGATGATGATGAGTTGTTTCCCAAATCATCCATGTCCTTCTTGCCATCAGGGGTTTTATTGCAACAATTTAATATATATCTTCAGCCCTTTCATGATAGCCATTAGTTTGAGATTTATGGAAGTGGAAATGTAGTTGGAGGGATGATACAAATCTCCTGAAATTAGTTTTCTTTCTTTTCAAGATCCTTTTGCAGCATATTTGGAAACAATGAATGGACCTAAGTTTTTAAATTTGGTCAATATTGAATTTTATGAGTTTCCATTGAGAGAGTTTTCTCTTTCAATACTGATCAAAGATACACAAGGAATTCAACCCGTGGAGAAGACACTTCCATGGTTGCATTGGATTTTTTATTTCACCTAATCAAAGAGCTCATATATTAGCTTAGTGTAGGTAGAAGTATGAATAATCTTGGTTCTACGAGCATTTCTTTCAGGAATTTGCAGTTTTCATTTTCAGCTTAGTTTCTAGATTTCAGTTTGGAGCATACACAATTTTGGGTTTTCAGCGGATACAGGTAACATGTCAAAGAAAATTTTTCAATGGTTCGGGAAGAACCTAATGGATAAGCAACCTGGTCTATTGTTCTTTGCTACCTCATAGGGAGGATAATACCCCCATTGGAGCCAATTGTTAGCACCATAATTTTCATATCTAGAGTTATAGATTTGTCCAAAGTTTTCAAAGTCATGACATGATCTTGGGAAAATCAAGGCATTCCTAGATGAGTCATAGGTTAGGGTGAATATGATGTCAAAAGGTATTATGGTTCATCATCACCTTTCATGAGGTTAGAGAAGGAACAATCATGACACTCCATGTCAATGGTATCAATGAAAACTTCAAAAGCATACTCATGGTGCAAGTTTATTGCGCAAAGGATTTTACTACGTTCATTTGTTGCGCGTTGTGCAGAGGATGTTGTCACGCAGAGGATGTCGTCGCACAGAGGATGTTTTCGTGCATAAGATGATGTCGCACATAAGACGTCGCCACACAGAGGATGTTGTCGTGGAGAGGACATCGTCACGCAGAGGATGTTGTCGCATAGAGGATGTCATCATGCAGAGAATGTTGTCACACAGAGGATGTTGTCGCGAAGGAGATGTTGTCATGCATAATATTCCATCACGCAGAGGATGATGTCGCACAAAAGATGTCGTCGTGTAGAGGATGTTGATGCACGGAAAATGTTGTCACACAGAGGATGTTGTCGTGCAGAGGATGATGTCGCACATAAGACATCTTCTTGTAGAGGATGCCATCATGCAGAAGAGGTCGTCGTGCAGAGGATTTTCCTATGCACAAGATAAAGGGCGCACTGCGTAAATGACAGGTTTAGTGGTAAACTTCAAGATCTGTTTCTAACCAACTGGAGAGGAATTTTGAAAATCCCCAAGAACGTTTTGTGAGGACAAAATAAATAATAAAAAAGTCTCTCATATTTGCAAAATGTGTCACGTATTGGGAGATTCGAACGAATATTTGAGCCCTATTTTTCAGCTTTCATGATTTCCTGTTTGAGACATGTTTTTGCAACACGTATTACAGTCAGTTGGTGATGAATTTCATGAAACCGAGAGAGGTTTTTCTTTAGAACAATCTTTCCTACAAAAACCTCTCTCAGTTTTGAAAAATCATTTTTTATTCATGAGATATGATGTCATATTTAACGGTTATTTTCCCAGTTTGTTGCGCAATCTGCTGCATTTTTGTTGTAGGTTATTGTTGCGTAGCAGACTTGTTGTGCAGGGGTGACAGAGTGTCCAGCAGTGCACATGATGACTTATCACAACCATATTGTCAAATTTTGATCATGATCAATGATTGTGAATAATTTTTTACTTACGATTATGGTTTGGCAAAGTCAGTTTTTCTATTTTTATTAAATCCATTGAAGTTATTGTTTTCTTTCAAAGAAACCAGATCCATGATTCTAGGAGGTGGTAGTTCGACCTTAACAGCCAAATGTGGCGTCAGTTCTCTATATAAGTGGGTCATTTTGATGTAAAGAGGGTTGATTGGAAAAATAGTGTAGACAGATACTATTGAATGTAGCTTTCGAGCTCGATTGAAACTTAATGCAAAAGTCCTGAAACTTTGACGAAAAGATTCTAACAGTAGCAGTTTGATGTATTGTACTCTCTCTTTGTGTACATGTTTTCATGTGTTCTTTATATTCATATCTGTATTTTGTCTAATTCGAAACGTGATTCGAATCTAGATTTCATTGCGCAGTGCTCTAGATTTGCGCCATTTAGACGACTGTGTTTCTTCTAAGTGAACTCTGAATTGATCCCCAACGGTGCTCCGAGTTGCTTTATGTGTTTTTCTCCCACCACACACAACGATTTTTAACTGAAATATTGTTGCTTACTTAGCCTTTATCCTCTCAAGTTAAGTCACTAAGTCATTTGTTTCTATCGTTTTCTTAAATTGACTCCATAGCCCAAGGTCTTGCTTTTATTTCACCAATAGAACCAGAAATATTGTATAAAAGTGTTAAATCTAGCTGACAGTTTAAAGACATAACCTGTACAGAGACAAAGTCTCAGAGAGAGCCCTCTCCAGGTCATAAAGGCTAGTTTCCGACCTCAAAGTTGGTTTGTAGGTTGCCTCTCTCATTCGTTTTCTCAGCCGAATGAAGTTTACAAAGAGCTAACACTACCCACTCCAAACTCATTTTCTCTCAGAGTAGGAATTCGTCGGAGTGTTATCTGCAATTCCTTCCACTGGTCGATCAAAAGGTTGAGAGGGGTTCTCAATGGACTCCCCAGATCAACGGCTCACATATCTATCTCCAGCGTCCATGGGTTTCAATATTCAACCACTCCTAGAAGGACACTTGTCAATCTTGTTATCGTACAATTTGTACTTTCCCAAAGCCCAAGGCAAGTAAATGCAATATTGGGGATTAACAACTTGACAAATATATTTATTAATGCACAAGCAGCGGGGTAATAAGATCTTCAATTTTTGGAGATAAATATGTTTTTTCAATTTAATTTAATTAAAATAAAAATATGCCTAAGTTAAACATTGTAAATCACAAAAATTATAAGACAAATTTGTTTTTTTTTAATTTATTTTAATTAAAATAAAAATATGCTTAAGTTAAACATTGTAAATCATGTAAAATTTTAATTCAAAGGTGAAATTAATAGGGAGTCAATGAGTAACTCATTGATATAGTCCATCTCTCAGTGACTAATAATAATAATGGATTTGAGTATGTAGGTTTTTTTAATTGTTTATCATAGCCATTGAAATTTATGAAAATTGAGTTGTGTAATAGGTAGTCAACAAGTGACTCATTGCCATGGTCCCTAGACTAATAATAATAATGAATTTGAATATGTAAATTTTTTTAGTCGTTTATAATAGTACCTGAAATTTATGGAAATTGTTTTTTGTAAGTTTGGTGTCTATTCTATTAAAATACAGTAAACTACAGTAAGGATATACAGAGATTGTCCCCGAGAGTGGGCAAAAAAGGGCCTGCCCTTAGTGGGAAACTAGGATGGAATTATTCCTGTCCTTAATGGGAAACCAAGCATGCCTAAAAAATATGAGTTTTAGTGGTTCGTGTGTCTTTTGCCAGAAACCAGTGAAGCTTACAAAAAAGTAAAAAAAACCTAAGAAAAACTTGCAAAGTGGTGTAGAGGCCTGAACATAAAGAGTGGGGGTCGTCTAGAGGAGTTTCTTCGATGACTAGACAACCACCAAAGTCATTGTCATTTTCATTGGTTGAGTTGGATTTTTGTGAGGATGGGTGCTTGATCAGTAGGCCTGTTGTTTTGATGTCAAGAACCTTCAGAGAGTTGTGCATTCTTGGGGCAGTCAATGTGCTTTTCATGCCTGGAACCATCGCTTTTGCCGAGATGTGCATGCCTGGAGTCATCAATGTGCCACTCATGCATGGAGGAGTCACCTTAGCACTGATGCTAGGTGTCTCTAGAGGCATTGTGGAGGTGGGATGGGACGCCGAGGGAGGAGGATGAGTGTTGGGGGAGGCCGAAGTAGAGGGGGGAGGGCGAGTTGTGGGTGAGTGAGGTGAGTGAGGTGAGATAGAAGGGCTAAGAACAAAGACACCAGGGAGGTTGAGGAGGGTGCAAGCGAGGATAATTTTGACCACCCAGTAGCTTCGTCGATGCCTGGAGGTGCGACGAGTTTCCGTGAGGGAACCAGAGATCTCTTCTTCCTAGTCGTCAAGAAATTGTTGTAAGGAACCTGGAACAGATTGATCAAATCCATCCTAGTTGGCTAGGAAGGGAAAGTGAGGAGTTTTGGAGGTGCACCTTCCACGATCGCTTCGCCCGAGGGTGGGGGTGGCGCATCGGTAAGGAGGCATGGGTGAGAAATTGGGAAAACTAAGTGCAAAGGAGATCCACCACCTTGCGTTGAGAGCATAGGGACGTCGTCTAAGGAGTGTTGAGAGCTAATTTGCAAGGGAGGTAAGGTGAGAATGAGGGGAGTGAACCTAGGTGGCCGAGTGAAGAGTGCGAGGAAGGAGGGGGGTCACGTCTGATGCCATTATGGTCACCGGACTGTTGGAGCATGGGAGATGGAAGTGAGTACAAAGAGTGCATGGGTGAGGGGCAGGGGCCATTGATGGAGTGAATGAGCCTCGTCTCGGGAGGGGAGGGTAGTTAAGGTGCATGAAGGGGGGTGAGGGGCAGGGGCCATCAACGGAGTGAATGAGCCTTGTCTTAGGAGGGGAGGGTAGTTAAGGTGCATGAGGGGGTGTGAGGTGGCACACATCCAATCATAAGAGCATGTGCTAGGGGAGGAGGTGGAGGCCATCGTGTAGTCACCTGCATCGAGGGGAAATTTATGGAAATTGAGTTATGTATGTTTTTTTAAATGTCCAACATTTCTATATTCACACACATGAGCATCTCAATATCTAAATATCGATTATGAGACAAATGAGCATGTAAGTCTCCAAATATTTCAAGCATTAAAAATGGATTTGCTTATTTAGGAAAGGTGGCCCGTTAATAAAATAATGAAGTTGTGTTTTAATAAGGGGATAAGAATACACCAAGTTGTTTGTTAGGAATTAATAAAATAAGTATTATAAATAATAAGAATTTAGATTGTAATAAAAGACTTGTGCTTTAATTCAAATTATGTTAAAGAAATTGATTTTATCTTCTTCTTTTTTTTTAATTTGAAGGTGGAAAAACTTTTTATAACTTATAATCACTAGTGAGGAGGAAATTCATCACTTACTACTATCAGTAAATGTCAGTTGAGTCATCATTGTTATTCAAGAAAAACCACTCTGCTTGAAATAACTTGTCGGTGGTTTGTAAGGGGGTGGACTTTCTCTCTTACAAGATGTCTCTGGACCTTGAGTCATTAAAATGTTTCCTTACGTCCAAGGACGACAAGAACTTAGCTAATCAGAAGCGGTTTTAGGTTTTACTTCAGGACCAAAACAAAGTTTTGCCTAAATAGCATTCACAAGAAAGTTAGTATCCATTGTGGTCATTGTGAGGAAATGATGTGAAATTGGAAGGAGAGATAACGAAGAATTTGTAATAGAAAGATAAAAATGTTGGAAGAAATACAATAAGAATGAGAGTGTGGATGTATAAACTCATGAAAAATGAGAAAGAAGGAAATGATGTGGAATTGTAAGAACAGATTATTAAGGAAGGAATTGTAATAGAAAGGAAAAAATGTCGATAGGAAGAGATGATAGGATATGAAATGTGTAACACACCCAACCCCTTAAATACATTTTTAAGGGATGGGGATCAAAATTTTTGCTTTCCTCTATCATCCCGAACCCTCTTCTCTATATCTCCATCACCTTCTTCTCGTCAAGAGATTTCCAACCACCGTTATCGTGCTCAAATCCAAACTCGGCATTGGAATTTATGCCCTTCCAAAATTATGTGAGCATCATGGGTCAAAGACCACGTGGGTTCATCTCATTCATACTATCCCAAGGTTCCCCAAAGTTTTGGATCTCCCTAGCGCTCCTACCTCTATGGCGGAACCCATCCATCATGAATTCCATTGACGAAATCTTTGTCTTCGTTTAGCGCACAGACCTTCAGAAATTTGGTGTTTGACACTTCAGTGTTGAATGCCCCTCTTTTTTTTCTACGCATGTATCCTCTCGAAGCCCCAAAGCTTCGATCTCCCGAGGTCCTTCCACATAGCTCCAACCTTCGACCCTTTCTGGAGCATAATTTATATCACCCTAATTCTCCTGAAGTTCCAAAATCTTGAACTCTCGAGGTACCAATAGCCATCAGGTTGAACAACCATGCACCAGGGAATGACACATGGCATAGAATATAGATGACATGTGGCCCTATATATGGGTGACACGTGTCACATTCCAATCCGTATATAAGGCATGTGAAACACATGAATCAAGGTGACACATGGCATGTCAAACATGAATCCACGTCACCCTAGGTGACGTTAGCCTGCCATGTCAGTCCAGAATGACAGCCTTCCAACGCCCCTTAGATCTCACAGTTGAGGTGTGTCCATGCAGATCCATAGATATATGACCTCTATTACTTCACAACTTCAATGTTAGGGAGTTCTACCCACTCCACACTCCTTTTCTCTCAGAGTAGGAATTCGTCAGAGTGTTATCTGCAAGTCCTTCCACTGGTCGATTAGAAGGTTGAGAGGGGTTCTCAATGGACTCCCCAGATCAACGACTCACATCTCTAGCTGCAGGGTCCCTTGGCTTCAGTATTCAACCACTCCTAGAGGGACACCTGTCAATCTTGTTATCGTGCAATCTGTACTTTCCCAAATCCCAAGGCAAGTAAATGCAATATTGGTGTAACAGGGGGTGACCTATCACCGTCACATTAATAAGAAACCCTTTTCTGTTTAGGGGTATATCAAAGTTACCCCAAGGGAGATGTCCCCGATGACCTAAAGGGATGATAAGACTAAGGAAAGGATGCAAGAAAATCCCCCTCTCACAAGACAAGACAACAAAGAAAATATGGCAGCTTTCAAGTACAAAAATGATGTCAGTGCTTCTTAAGACCATGAACCTTCAAAAAATGGGCTAGATGATATAAAATTGCAGCAATGTAACAATTTACAATAGCAATAAGTATTTTGTAACAGCCACAAGAATTATGCCTTGAAATTGCTTCAAAAAGACAAGAAAATATAGCTTCAACTAGGCAGAATGATAGTTAATTGTCACAAGAAAATTTGGAAATGTCTAGCTAGCATTAAATGTAACTTATGCAGAGAATTTTTTGCCAATTAGATGGCTGTAGCAATCTTTTGTAACAACAACAAATTCTAGTGCTCAAAATTGCAAGGAAACACCATGTAAACTTAGTATTTATCTAGTAGATTGACTGGAAATTGTCACAAGCTATTTTTGAGTGAGATAGGTGCAAGTTATGTAGGTGAATTCAGAAAATTAGCATGAATTAGTTTGGTTGTAGCAGTGATTTGCAACAACAAGTTAGTTAATGAATTAATCTAGTTTAGGGTTAGTAGAAGTTACCAAAAGTTTCAAGGAAGAGAGTTTGAGTGTTTAATCAATCCTTCAATAAGAGAGATGTTAGAACTAGTGCATTCTAGGGCTTATGGAGTCAAGTCGATGGATTCTTCTAAGTCTGCAAATCAATTTTGATAGTGCGCAAAATTCCAATAAGAATGCATAGGAGAAGTAGTAACTTAAGTCCCCCCTATGCATTTTCCTCAACAAAACAAGATACTAGGGTGTAGGCAATTCTAGGCCCTAGCACCTTGCTCTCCTTAGGATTCTTATGGGATAAAAACTTAGGCAAATATAACTAGGTCAAAACCTTAGAGTGCTAGGAAACTAGGGCTCTAGGGTTTCACTAGTTACTAGATCAATTCAATGAAAAGATTGGCAAATAGAAAGTAAGAAAGTAGCAATTTAAGTTCCTTACTTCAAGCATTAAGCATATCATGCAATTTCATAATCTTGTATGAGAAAATAAAACCATACATAAACCATTCAATAGATGACAAAAAATGCATATTTTACCTACTTGTACCAAGAATAATCATGAAATACCATGCAAGATCACCATAAAAGCTTCCAAGATTGATCCAACTTGCAAAAAATCAGCCTTATACAAGAGTGTGCCTCACAATTTCAGCCAATATCCCTTCTAGGGCACAAATTTCAGACCTCTCCTCTTGTGTGATGGGTTGTGTTGTAAAAAATGAATGTATTGTATGTTTATTTATACAGAATTTTGACCTATAATTAATTTTCAGGTCAAAATAAGGTCGACCTGGCCAATTTACAAATAAATTCAAATTTGGCATAAATAAAATTAATTATCATGTAAAATCATCCCTAAGGGTGATGTCATTCCCTTCTAGGGTGACGTTGGACCCCCAAGGTGGAACGTTGGTCTCCACACGCATAACATTTAGCCTCCAAAGGCCCTGATTGATGCCCACACGTGCCAACCAGCTCACAACTACCCTAAAAATGCAAACCCTAGCTCTAGATGACGTCTAGGGTCATGATGGTGGCATCATGGGCTCTCAAATGTCAACGTCCAGGTGGAAGAGCAAGATCCCCCTGGGTCTAGGGCTACCAGGATGTCTCCAAGGGCAACGTCCTTCGTTCTTTCTGGTGCAAGTCACTAATGTCTTCTTGTCCATGGCTAGGGTTACAACATCCATCTATGTGCTTTCATCCCCATGGAGGTCTGATTTAATCATTCCCCCATCTGTGCCTATCCACTGGGCAAAGTCCTGCAACAACAACAAGTACACCCTCCAGGGGTTCATAAGTCACAGGGATCATAACATGTAAATCACATCCAATAATTAAATTACCCAAACATGTGCATTAAACCCCCCTTTACCCAGACAAATTCTCAAATACATTATGAAATTTAACAAGTCAGGTTTGGAGAAGGTAACGGGGTGTCCTATTGGGCTAATCCTCCTTAAGTTTGGGGTGTTTTCTGGGTGAGAACCAATATAGGTCATGTAAGTGTGTGAGGTGGTGTGGGGTAAGTGTTTGGGCATGGGGTGCAGTGATAACAGGGAAATGTAGATCTTACCTATGGGTTCCTTTGAAGAGGACGAGTTGCACCTTGTCATAAATGTCATTTTTCTCTAGCCCATTCAATGCCTTTTATTCTTAGCTTCATTGCTTTTGCTCATTTTTCTTTTATGCTTCAAGGGAAGAGTTGAGGGACATTGTCCTGGATTGGTGACCAGATATGACAACATTATCCACAAGCATTTCACAGAGATGAGAAGGTTGGCTCATGATGAGACCCCCTTTCTCCTGGTTATGCCACCAAGAGCCACTACCCTGGTTTGGTGACTATATAGATGGTAGTTTCATAATGCTACATTCCCATGGTCATAATAGGTCAGCTCATGATGAGACCACCCATCCACCAACTAATACCTTGAGTGTTTATTTATCTTATGGGTTCCCTTTTCTGTAATGATCCCAAGCCATTATGAAAGGATCATCACGGTTTTGGTGTCTTTTAAAACTTTTTCTGGTTGTGGTATTTCGTCAAACACTTTGTTGATCTACTTGTTTAGATGTGTTTACTTGTAGGATGGCCTCTTGATTTCGGCCTTAAGGTTTACTGATGTGTTTATATGTGTGTTGCAGCAAATAACAAGAATAGGCAACCATGGAACATACCTCAACCATATGCAATATGATAGACAAGCCAAAACATCTCAAATCTTCTTTTATTCATGAAAATAGAGGAACCTGCTACAATGAAGATGTCAATCTGGAATGCTCAACAGATGGCCAAGAAGATAGACAATAGAGCTGCTACAAAATGCTCCAATAAAAGACTACAATAAGCCTCCAAAGGCTGGATATACACTGAAGACTGAATACAAGTAGATCTGGTCGTAAGGATGCTAAACCCTCAAGCTAGAAGGTGCCACGTCCTGCTGCAATGTTGAAGCTGCTCAATATTTCGGCGTTGTTGTCAAATATGTCCAATCACCCTAAGAAATATGCCAAATGATAGATCGGGCAACTGCAAGGACAACCCAGGTGCTCAAATCTCCAAATCCACTCTCAAACCCTGTGGATCTGAAACTCCTCCAATGTATGGTGCGCCCCACTAGATGACTGAAACCCTAATAATTCAACCTCTCTCTTAGAGACCTCCAACAGCTCCACCAATCCACTAGAATGATATATCGGGGCACGACAATGAACACCCAAGTGCTCAAATCATCAAAATACCTGCTAGATCCTTAGATTTAGCTACCCTCCAAATAATGGTGCGCCCTCCTCTTGGGAAATCGTCCCACTGTCAATACAAATAAACCTGCCACTGAAATACCTCCGGAAACCACCAAGAATGATGCTAAGACACCTGCAAAGAAAACCCAATACCCGGAATTCCCAAAATCG
>ML828408.1:35962-65324 GCA_009831015.1 Picea engelmannii | reverse complement strand
AATTTTACCAGAACATCCTCCCCTTCTAATTATATCTCACTTATATACTTCAAGAATTCTACAATGTGAGTAATTGGGAGGCCTCTGAATCTTGGGGAGTTGTTTAACCATTTTGTATCAAAATAATGTGGGTATCCTTGAAAACTTTCAAAATCAATAGTCAGATACACTTGTCCCCAGGGCATCGTGATCCCAGAACTTGGAAATATCACAAAGTTGAGAGTAAGGTGGCACATTTGGAAAAGGTTATTGGAGTCGCCAAATATCCTGTAAAGGATTCTCAAAGGGATGAGGGAGTCACCTTCATTGGAGTTGCCAGGTAAGCTTTTTGAAAAGAAGGCTTTGGATAAAGGCTTATCGAAAAAGTGTCGATGAGGAATATTTACTCAGTGTTCCCAGGCAACGACGCCAAAATGTTATCGCACAATCTGTACTTGCCTAAATCCCAAGGAAATTAAATGCAATATTGGTGACCTATCATTGTCACCTTAATAGGAAACCCTTTTATGTTTAGGGGTATATCAAAGTTACCCCAAGGGAGATGTCCCCAATGACCTAAAGGGCTGATAATACTAAGGCAAGGATGTAAGAAAATCCCCTTCTCACTGGTCACTCGAGTCAAAAGGTTCTTAAGGTATTTTAAGGTATGAAGCAACGGTAAAGTGGAGTGTACATGCCCAGAACAAGACAAAAAAAAAATTATGGCAACTTTCAAGTACAAAAATGATATTAGTGCTTCTTAAGACCATGAACCTTCAAAAAATAGGCTATCTGATATAAAATTGCAGCAATGTAACAGTTTACAACAACAATAAGTATTTTGTAACAACCACAAGAATTATTCCTTGAAATCCCTTAAAAAAGACAAGAATATATAGCTTCGACTAGGAATAATGATAGTTAATTGTCACAAGCAAATTTGTCAATGTCTAGCTAGCATTAAATGTCACTTATGCGGAGAATTTTCTGCAGTTAGATGGCTGTAGAAATATTTTGTAATAACAATAAATTCTAGTGCTTAAATTTTGCAAGGAAATTCCATAAAAATTTAGAATTTATCTAGTAGATTGACTGACAATTGTCAAAAGCAATTTCCGAGTGAGCTAGGTGCAAGTTATGTAGGTGAATGCAACAAATTAGCATGAATTAGTATGGCTGTAGAAGTGATTTGCAACAACAACTATTTAGTTAATGAATTAGTCTAGTTTTGGGTTAGTAGAAGTTAGCAAAAGCTTCAAGGAAGAGAGTTTGAGTGTTTAATCAATCCTTCAATAAGAGAGAGATTAGAACTAGTGCCTTCTAGCGATTTTGGAGTAAAGTGGACGGCTTCTTCTAAGGCTGCAAATCAATTTTGATAGTGCGCAAAAGTCCAAGAGAAATGCATAGGAGAAGTAGTAACTTAAGTCCCCCCTATGCATTTTCCTCAAGAAAACAAGATACTAGGGTGTAGGCAATTCTAGGCCCTAGCACCTTGCTCTCCTTGGGATTCTTATGGGATAAGAACTTAGGCAAATATAACTAGGTCAAAACCATAGAGTAATAGGAAACTAGGGCTCTAGGGTTTCACTAGTTACTAGACCAATTCAATGAAAATCTTGGCAAATCGAAAGTAAGAAAGTAGCAATTTAAGTTCCTTACTTCAAGCATTAAGCATATCATGCAATTTCATAATCTTGTATGAGAACATAAAACCATACATAAACCATTCAATAGATGACAAAAAATGCATATTTTGCCTACTTGCACCAAGAATAATCATGAAATACCATGCAAGATCACTATAAAAGCTTCCAAGATTGATCCAACTTGCAAACAATCAGCCATATACAATAGTGTGCCTCACAATTTCAGACAATAGCACTTCTAGGGTACAAATTTCAGATCTCTCCTCTTGTGTGAGGAGTTGTGTTGTAAAAAATGAATGTACTTTATGTTTATTTATACATAATTTTGACCTGTAATTAATTTCTAGGTCAAAATAAGGCCGACCTGGCCAATTTACAAACAAATTCAAATTTGGCATAATCAAAATTAATTAGCCTGTAAAATCATCCTTAAGGGTGATGCCATTACCTTCTAGGATGACGTTGGACCCCAAGGTAGAATGTTGGGCTCCAAATGCAGAACGTTTGGCCTCCAAAGGCCCTGAATGATGCCCACACGTTCCAACCAGCTCACAACAACCCTAAAAATGAAAACCCTAGCTATGGATTACATTCATGGTCATGATGGTGGTGTCATGGGCTCTCAAAGGGCAATGTCTAGGTGGAATATCAAGATCCCCCTATGTCTAGATCTGCCAGGGTGTTGCCAAGGGAAACATCCTTCTTTCTTCCTGGTGCAAGTCTCTGATGTCTTCTTGCCACTGGTTGGGGTTACAACATCCATCAACGGTCCATGTGTCCTCAATAATGAGTGGTCGATATATACTCTGGACTTAGGGAGTTCTCAACCCAAAACACAACACACCTCATATTTTTCTAGAGCATCGAACTCCAAACCATGCTCAATCTATCACCACGTACACCTAGCGCCAATGACCAGGGTTTGCCCCGCCCTTTGGAGCTTCGCGAAACTTGCATCCTCTTGCGATTGATTTTTTATTTCTCTGGATAGTCGATCTTTCGGATATCCATTGATCTGCGGACACACGTCCCTCTACTACCAATGACCCAAGTTAACTTTGGGCTCCAAGACTTCGGAGAATTCGCCTCCTTTACAACGAACACACAGCATTTGCCGAACTCGCGAAATTTGAATCAATCGAGGGGTTAACATCCGTGCTTCTTCTCTAGATCCAAAGGTCATGAAAGTCTTTGGTTCCTCCCGAACGGATCTCGTCCGCTCATCCGCCAAACAAAGGAATCCTCCCTTTTGAGACCTAAATCTCGCTATCTTTCTTGAGCTTGAGACTTCGAAAAATCTCCCGTGCACTCCTTGCGCTCACTCACCTTGATATCCTTTCCACGATTCACTAAGTGTTGGCCCTGTGCACACTTTTCATGGGTCTCTCCTTCAATATTTTATACTCAGATGAGTATATGTGTATTTCTTGCACCGGGATTTCAAAAGAGAAACAATTTGAAACTTATAGAATATCAAAGGTTTATTCCTTCAACCAGGAAATACACATAGAGACATATAACTCTGAAATAGATAACATAACATTACCTAATTAACTCATAGATAAGCAAACTCAAACATTCAAAACATGCACTTCAATCCAAGTACACAGGGCAAAAAAAATACTTATCTATTGCAGTGGATCATCGATCAATAGACTGTGGGTGTTAGCCTCTCCACCCAACCATAAGGTCGGAGGCATTCATTCTTAGCACTTTGGCCACACCCGTTCCAAGCCATGATATCACTAGGAACTCTTACAGTTTCTCAGAGACTCTCTCTCTGTCACAACAACTCTTGCAATTTCTCAGAGATCTCTCTTTGTCACAACCTCTACGAGGTTTATCAGATGCTCCCTCATCATCAAGCTCGCGGCCTTATGCTTAGGTCATGTTTTTTCTGCAAACTCTCAGAGATATTTTTCTCTTGTTCTCTTCAGTAACCAAAATAGCTTATCAAGCTTCGAGTTCTTCTTCTCAGCTAGAGAGCCTCTCTCACTCTTCCTCTTTTTCTCTGCATATCTGGGTCACATGCCTCTTTTTTCGTCTTGTCTCTTTTGCGTGTATTCTTGCACGCCTTTTTCCTCCTCAAGAAGGTTCTTGACCCATACTATTCCTTTTGTCAGAAGGAAACTCAGATCAGTTTAGGCCTGCAGGAAAAACTACCCTTTGTGGTACTTCGGGCTGACAATTTTTTGTCTCCCCGGCCAGACCCTCCATGCTTCCATTCATTCGGGTAGTTGATTGTTCAACCACTAGTCCTTTTATTCATTAATTGATTTCTCCTTGGGATTATGATGAGGCTTATTATTTCAGCAAGGAGAAATTTGGGTCATTTTCAAGGATGAATTTAAGGATGGAAATTTATTTTAAAGTGTATAAACCTTGGCGAATCTTACTAATCCCCCATATGACAACTATAAATGTTTGGTGATATTTTTGTAAAAAATTTCAAATTTCTAAGGATTTTATATAGTTTGTATAAAAAATTTGCGATTTTTAAGGTAAAATAATTTTATCCTATAGTATTTGGGCGAATCATTTTTAGAATAGCGAATCATTTTTTGGGAAAAACCATGGGAAACTATCCCATGAGAGAAATTTAGCCCCTAAAATCATCCTTGGCCATTTTGACATAATGAACCCTCTCCACAGTTTCCTCACTCTTTTCCTCTAGTGATATCATGGACAGTACTTCGAGGCTTCACCCTCACAGTCAATTATTAGCAATCTAAACAACAATACATTTACATTGTTCCCATGCCATAGCATGGTAGCCATAATTAATGATTAATTACAAGATGGGGGAAGGAGAGGTGTTACAATCCCCTCCCCCTTAAAAGGAACACCGTCCTCGATGTTCTTTCTCACTAACACCTGTCATGCCTTTTTCATTCAATTGCTTCAGAAGTCTTGATCCTCTTTCTTGATCAGGTCCTTTCCAGACTCTTGGTCTTCGTCACCTGCCTTCAATGATCTCAAACAACAAGCATATAAATCACAATTTCATGCGAAAACATTCTTTTGTTGTGCAAAATTCAAGAGGAAATTTTTCATAATCTAGCACAATACTTATCTGTGTAGTTTGTGGATTCACATCCACATGGTTGTCTTGTTATCTTGACTCACTATTTTTCCTGGACATACCCATTATGTGCATGATTCCAATCAATAGTTTATAAGAATTATCAAAGTCTCCTCTTCCTTGCGGTCACTCACCCTCCAGGCCCACGCTCAGGTATCCCCTTCTCTACTATATAGTTCCTCGAGTGATCCATCTTGCCTTGTCAAGGATTTCTCACACAAGAAGAATTCCAAAGACGTCATTGAGCCTTACAGTCGAGGCATCCCTCATACTTTCTCTGTCGAGGCATCTCTCCAGCTTGCATTGCCACAACACAACATATTCTAGGTGATCATGGCTTACCACAAGGTTCTTCTGTCCCAATCAACATCCTTTTTCATTCTTTACAACTTGACATCTTTCACATGTCCTCCCGAGAGACACCTTTTTCGTCTCACCTGTATCACATGTATACATAAATTATGAGATATTATCCTTAATTTCAAATTCAGAATTTCCTTGCAAATCTATCACCCACAAATTTCCAAATCTCATATTTATTTTCATATATGTTCCACGCGAGAACCAGATTCACAAGTATGGTCCTTTTCTTCCCATAGCAGTCTGGCTCAACATGCAATTGGTCTTCCTTATGGGATTACAATGTTTCCATATCCAAGACCCTTTTTCTTTCTACAATTTCAACATTCCTTAGCCAAACAAATTGTTAGTTTTCCTGCATGTCATATTTTCAATCACTATGCATATCAACAATCTAAATCATTTTCATCTATTCAAGGGCATAAAGTAAAAGGAAATATCATTATTTACGTATGCATCCTTTCAACATACTAAATTTTACAAATGCAATTCAATATTAAATGACTTTAATCAATGTGCCAATATTCATGGTCACATTCATACCCAATGCACCCTTGCATTGATTTCAATTTTTCCACTCTTCATGACAAGCACCTTGCCATGGTGTGTTGGGGCTTGACCAACCTCTTCACCATATGGATTATTCATTCTCATGTATTATTGCAGTAGGAATGTGCTTCCTACCACAGGTTGATCATGATCCCAAATCAACACATATGAAACTAAAGGTTGCTCTTGAGTGCACCCAAGCATTCTTCCTTCATTAGTAACCAGGATGCTAACACTCGTGGCCACCCAAATTTTATTTTCTTTAACAACTACACCGTTCAAGTGGAGTATTGGAAGGTCCTCCTTCCTCAATGGAAAACCCATTGTCTTCCCTCTTATGCAAATATTAATTTCCCCAATGCATTCCATGCAATGTGCTAGCTATGAGCACAGTTAATCCCAATCTCCCTAGATTGGTCATTGTACCCATGGTACTCCTTACTCATGCATTTTCTTGCAAGGATTATAACTCATCCTTTACTAGCATAGACTTCCTCTCTCTATTGTTCAAATCCTTCTTTCCTGGATCTTACCCTGCTTGGGTAGCAATGGCATACAACAACCACTCAAAAAAAAAATTGCATATCCTTAAGATAATAAGATCTTTCCAGAAGGGATCCTTACCAGATTCCTTCATACCTTATTCCACGTAGGTATGAACATTTTTATACCTTCTCTGGCTACTAGCACCATCTCTGATATTACCCCATCAATGGTGCTTTATGGGAATTTTTAAAGTCCCTTCAACAATCTTTTAACAACAACCTTCTCATAGTCGTTCTCTGCTTGAGGTTGTCCATCATTGGCAACTATCTTTCTCAACAACTCCAATTTTCTTTCTACATATGGCATGCATAAAAAATCTATTAGTCATTACGTAAAATAAAAATGCTTGCATCGTAGCATTCAAATCAATAAAACATTTGCATATATGTCCTAGCATATCTTTATGCACTCCATCACATTATTCTTAATGTTTTCAAGAGTGCAACACAAACAATTCTCACTTGTTTCTACAGTCATACAACCATCATCACTATGATGTCAGAACATTTATTTTCATTAGTAAATCAAGCTCTCGTACCAGAGAAATACAATAAGCAACAAGGAAAGGGTCAAGGAACTCTTCCCTTGTCCAACTCCTCCTACACAGCCTTGAACTTTCAGTCCAACTGAGTTTTTTTTTCCAAGGTCTCATTGCCCTTACTTATCGTGGCTTAACCAAAACTATTCATTCAAATTTACTTACTTATTTATTTTCCCTTTTCCAGCTGTACTTGTTTCCACAATTTCTCTTCTAAGGCTTACAACTTTGTTAAACAATTCAGAGTTTTTGGGGTGAGAAAAGTATTCCCCCTTTTTATCCTTCTTTTCTTAAGAAATATACTCTATGTTGGGATCTTCCTGTTATTTTCCTTGAGCATCCTTGGTTAGGCTCACCCTAACCTATTGGATACATCAACATGATTCAATGGAAAGCCTTTGGTTCATAATGAATCATGAACCTATGTATTATGCATATTACCATTCAGTTATCAGAATGGTCAACATTCATTTGTTAGTCTTCCACTCACACATTTGTTTTAGAATGTAATCCAGGATATATATATATATATATATATATATATATATATATATATATATATAAGCTTGTAGTCTACTGCTCAATTCTCAACAGTCACTAAGGTTGTGACTCTGTTCTCATGACATAGTCTTCACACAGTTCCTCCACAAGGAAATCCTATAGCATGCAACTTCCTTATTACATATCCCTCACTATTTGTGATGACCTCAACCTTGAGTTAGCTTCAGTTGTTTACCAAATATTTCCATAAGGAGTATAAACATGCATCTTTGTTATGCATCTATATTATCTATCCACACATATTCCTTGTTTTGTTAACTTACATCCATGATGGACTTAACCATGTGCATAATCATGAGCCTATGTTTATCTACCATAGGTATATTTTGCAACTCACATGCATCTTCCTTTAAAATCGTTCAACTCATGATTTTTCACAATCATTCTCATGCGATCCTCAAAGGCATAATCATTTTTCCTCTTATCATTACAACATAGCATTCATGCTCATTTACTCTTTCGTTTATTTATATTAGCCTTTGCTGAGGGAATGGAGCACATTCCCCTTAAGCTATCATTCAATACAAAACTTTCATGACTCTTCATAATAGAGTCATCCATGCATCCATGGTACCCAATCAATAAGGGCAAGTGCAATTCTTTCCTTACATTTCACTCATCCAGGCAGTCGTATCGTTCCTTTAGTATACACATATTCTTACATCATACATGTGCATCCCTTACACATTTAATATCGCTCATATCTATTTGGTATTAATACCATTCTTCACATCAAGAAACCTCACAATGCTTTAAATCCATGCACTCAAGTATATATACACATAGCCCAAACATTCATCATTCAAGCTCATTGCTTGCACCTTTTCCATGTCATTCATACACATTGATATTTTAGTTTTTAATATTAGTGTTCTTTAGTGAGGGATTACATTCAATCATATGACTAGTCTCACTGTCACAATTCATACTGATGTTTCCCTCTCTACATGGAAATAACCAACAAGGGTCAATTTTTCCCTTTCTACTGTAAAACGTTATAGAATTTAGAATTCATATAGGTAGTTATTGTATCACTCAAGGCAATAAGATAACCACTTCTAGTCTCTTCTTCATGTCTCAACTCCTTCTTGGTCAACAGATATCTACAAGGGAATCTTTTCATAAACTCCCTCTTATAGCTATATGAGTATACCAAGCCATATCCATATGGCTACTATCCACCTCTAGATGTCAAGATGATCCACTGGTCCTCCAAAGGTGTTTTGACACCTCCTTAATCAGACCTTGCATCGGTCTCTCACTAATCCTTGCAGTCATATCTTATTAAGGTAATAGGCCGCAACATTATCAATATTTCATTATTTATGTCATCTCCTATTGACATACAGTCATTCTCATAAAAAAGGTCCATTAGTAGACCATACCTTATAATCCACCATAGGTTATAACATTCCTAATTTGCAGGTTCAATATTTTTCCATATGCATCCAAGTTTTTATTATGAATGCCCCTGTTATCCACAAATTTGGTCATTATGATGATGACATGATGATGTTATGATGATGGAAAATCAAGCTCTTTACTAAGAACACTTTCCTGAGAAAAGTTACAATTGTCTTCTTCCAGAACTCACACTTTTGAAGAATGTTCGCAGGCTACTTATATATTCACCTGCGAGAATGCCTGATTCTCGCAGGCTACATTAATCTCGGGTGCGAACTTCTCACACTGTACTCATTATTAGGGTGCGAACATGTTCTTAAAGGGGAAAAAGATAAAAATCTCGAACCTTCTAGAATGGAATCTTCTAGAAGGGTGAGTTGGCTTTCGAATGGTTATTCAGGTGCTGGCATTCCAGATATCTTGGGATCATTCCCTATCCAAGTAACTAATCTATCTTCTCCTATATATTGAGAAGATTGCTCATGGAAAGGGTTAAGAAAACAAGCAGCAAGCTAGCTAGAGATTGATTATAGAATTAGTGCAAGACTGTATGGAGGATTGATGCTACAGCAGCAAGAGACAGAAGCAAGATCATCACAAGTGGTTGATTTTCTTCATGCATGAGCAAGTGTGTGTGTCAGAGCTAGGAGCCATCGAAAGGAGACCTACGACATCAAGGCTCAGGTTGTAAGTTTCACTTTCAATTAATTCAATACAGTAAGATGTCCCTTTCCCATAAAGATGTCCCTTTCCCATAAAGATGATGTCACTTTATTACATAACTCCTTGATCATATGTATAGACTAGTTATTGAATATATTAATCTGCCTTTACTTCGATTGGTTCGTTCTGTTGTGATCTGGACGGGACGAGAGCATTGGAGCAAAGCTTGGAACAACAAAGATCTAAGGAAAGCGTTCATAAGGTATGTCCATGATCTTCATTTCTCAGTTCATTCAATAGTCTAGATCTAGGGAAAGAGTATTATTTTGTCCTGTTTTGTTCTAGATCTAGGTGGATCTAGGGAGATCGGTTTGTGTTCGCACTCACGGATTTATCCTATAACAGCCCCTCAACATAATCCCACTTTTGTAGGACTAGCTATCATTTTTCCAAAGAAATGATAGGATTCTTCTACCATAGTTTATCATGATTATGTTTCGTTGGGTAAAATCCCAACCAAATTTTAATTTCAAGGAGCTCATGCAGATAATCATACGATAGTACTACTCTCAACATGCTCATATTAACCTTGGTAAACTAGTCTCATGACTATTCTCCGGCCCATCCAGGTCTGTGTTTGAATCATGCTCTTCTAGATAGGGTAGGGCAGGGTTCCCTCTCCCTTAAAGTTTTCTAATAAGGAAAAATAATCACTTGACTCTTTCATGAGCCCAAGCAAACCAAATGTTGTTTTCCGCTCTGATACCAATTTGTAACACACCCAACCCCTTAAATACCTTTTTAAGGGATGGGGCATCAAAATTTTTTGTTTCCTCCATCATCTTGAACCCTCTTCTTGATATATCCATCACCTTTTGCTCGTCAAGAGATTTCCAACCACTATTACTGTGCTCAAATCTGATCTTGGGATTGGAAGTTATGCCCTTCCGAAATTATGCGAGCATCATGGGTCAAAGACCACGTGGCGTCCATGTGGGTTCGTCTCATTCGTACTATCCCAAGGCTCCCTGAAGTTCTGGAGCTCCCTAGCGCTCCTATTTCTATTGCGGAACCCATCCATCACGAATTCCACCAACAAAATCTTCGTCTTCATTTAACGTACATACCTTCAGAAATTCGGTGTTTGACACTTCGGCGTTAAGTGCCCCTCTTTTCTTTCTATGCGTATATCCTCCTAGAGCCCCAAAGCTCTGAACTCCCAAGGTCCTTCCATGTAGCTCCGGCCTTCAACACTTTTTGGAGCATAAGTTCTAACACCTTAATTCTCACGGAGTTCTGAACTCTTGAACTCCTGAGGTACCAATAGCCATCAGGTTGAACAACCACGCACCAGGGAATGACACATGGCAGAGAACATAGATGAAACATGGCCCTATATATGGGTGACACAGGTCACATTATAATTGTCATATAAGGCATATGAAACACACGAATCAAGGTGACATGTAGCATGTCAAACATGAATCCACGTCACCCTAGGTGATGTCAGTGTGCCATGTCACTCCGGACTGACAGCCTTCTAATGCCCTTTAGATCTCACGGTCGAGGTATGTACACGTAGATCCATAAATCGATGATATTTGTTACTTCACAACTTTGACATTCGGGGGTTCTACCCGCTCCACACTCCTTTTCTCCCGGAGTAGGAATTCGTCGGAGTGTTATACGCAAGTCCTTCCACTGGTCGATCGGACGGTTTAGAGGAGTTCTCTACGGACTCCTAATATCAACATCTCACATATCTAGCTCTAGGGTCCCTAGGTTTCAGTATTCAACCACTCCTAGAGCGACACCTGCCAATCCGAAATCCACTAACAAAATATGTGGCACTTGCCTCGGGTTACCGACACCTCCTTATTATGTCACAAGGCCACCACACATGGAATCACCATTGCTCAACACGTGGAATCCCATGTTCTTTCGACATGATATGCATGTCCATACGATCAAATGGTTGAGAGGGATCCCAAAGGATCCTTAGATCGACAACCTATGTCTTCTTCGGGCTCTAGGCTTCGGAGCTTTCCACGCCTTGTACAAGACTTCCTTCCGCAGTTTCGAACTCCAAACATGCAAAGGACCTTGATCAACAGTCCATGTGTCCTCAATAATGAGCGGTTGATATCTACTCCAACCTTCAGGAGTTCTCGAACCAAAACACAACACACCTCAGATTTTTCCAGAGTTTCAAACTCTGAACCACGCTCGATATGTCGCCACGTGCACCTGGCGACAACAACTAGGATTTCCTCTGGCCTTTGGAGCTTCGCGAAACTTGCACGCTCTTGCGATTGTATTTCAATTTCACTAGATAGTCGGGCTTCCATATATTCATTGATCTGTGGACACACATCCCTCTACTACCAATGACCCAGATTAACTTCAGCCTCTAGGACTTTGAAGAATTCACCTCCTTTACAATGAACACAAAACATTCGTCGAACTCGCGAAGTCTGAAGGAATCGAGGGGTTAACACCCGCGTTTCTTATCTAGATCCAATGGTCGTGAAAGGCTTTGGTTCCTCCCGAACAGATCTCGTCCGCTCATTCTCCAAATAAAGGAATCCTCCCTTTCAAGATCTAAATCTCACTATCTTTCTTGAGCTTGAGACTTGGAAAATTCTCCCGTGCATTCCTTGCGCTCCTTGCACTCACTCACCTTGAGATCCTTTCCATGCTTCAATAAGTGTTGGCCCTGTGCACGCTTTGCACGGGTCTCTCCTTCGAGATTTTATACTCAGATGAGTATATGTGTATTCCTTGCAACAAGATTTCAGAAGAGAAACAATTTAAAACTTACAAAATATCAAAGGTTTATTCCTTCAACCAGGAAATACACACACATGCATTTAAATCCAAAATAGATAACATAACATTACCCAATTAACTCGGAGATAAGAAAACTCAGACATTCAAAACATGCATTTCAATCCAAGTGCACAGGATAAACAAAATACTTATCTATTACAGTCGATCATCGATCAACTGACTGTGGGTGTTAGCCTCTCCACCCAACCGTAGGCTCATAGGCATTCATTCTTAGCACTCTGGCCACCCCCGTGCCAAGCCATGATATCACTAGGGAACTCTTAAAATTTCTCAAAGACTCTCTCTCTCTATCACAACAACTCTTGCAATTCCTCAGAGATTTTTCTCTGTCACAGCCTCTGCGAGGTTTATCAGATGCTCCCTTAGCATCAATCTCGGGACCTTCTGCTCAGGTCATGTTTTTTTTGCAAACTCTCAGAGATCTTTTTCTCGTGTTCTCTTCAGTAACCAGAATATCTTATTGAGCTTCCATTTCTTCTTCTCAGCTGGAGAGGCTCTCGCACTCTTCCTCTTTTTCTCTACATATCCGGGTTGCACACCTCTTTTTTTGTCTTGTCTCTTTCGCGTGTATTCTTGCACAACTTTCTCCTCCTCAAGATGGTTCTCCACATATCATGTTCCTTCTATCAGAAGGAAACTTGGATCAGTCTAGGCCTACAGGAAAAACTACCCTTTGCGGTACTTTTGGTTCACAGTTTTCTGTCTCCCCAACCAAACCCTCCATGCTTCCATTCATTGAGGTAGTTGATTGTTCAACCACCTATCCTTTTCTTCATTAACTATTTTCTCCCTAGGATTAGGATGAGGCTTATTATTCCAGCAAGGAGAAATTTGGGTCATTTTGACATAATGAACCCTCTCCACAATTTCCTCACACTTTTCCTCTAGTGATATAATGGCCAGTACTTTGAGGCTTCACCCCCAGAGTCAGTTATTAGAAATCTAAAAAATAATACATTTACATTGTTCCCATGCCATAGCATGGTGATCATAATTAATGATTAATTACAAGCTATGGGAAAAAGGGGTGTTACAAAATGAGGGAAAGATAATTTTAAAAATATGACACATGGACAAGGTGATTATAGAAATGGCAAGATATGTTATTATAAGGTTGAGATTGGTAAATTAAGTTATGTAAACAAGAAGGTGATACAAGGATCAATGTGGGAAGAATTGATAAGAAGAGATGACAGTATACGAAATGAGGGAAAGATAATTAAAAGAAAATTACAGATGGATAGGGTGATTATAGAAATGGTGAGATATGTTATGAGAAGTTTGAGGTTGGAAAATTAAGTCATGTAAAAAACAAGGTGCATACAAGGATCAATGTGGGGAGAATTGAAGTCAATAGACATTTTCCCGAATGTGTGATACTCGAATTTTAATGATGCTTAGTGCATACTAGAATGTATTGGAGGAAATTTAGCTTGATGAATGATTGAATACTGGAGCATTCAAATGGGGATGATTGGATATCCCTTGAAAAGGATGTCTCCTAGTAGGTGGTTTTGAAGTTGTTAAGCTTAATTAATACACATGGCACTAATGATGAGCTTGGTGGTATGATGTGAACCTAGGGAAATGGAATGCAGAAAGTTTGACTTGATTACTATACTAGATGACATGATAATTAGGTGGGGTGATGCATAAGTCATTCAATGAACACTATGGTATATGATTGGACTGTGCAAGCTTGGTTAAAGTGATACATGACTATTTCACTTGGGATTATGACATGATGATATAGCTTGAGACTTAATGAGGAAATTTACTATAAAGGGAGGGGTTGGCTTGATAAAAGTTCAATTGCTAGGCCAATGGTCATGAAACATTTAAATAATTTAGCGTGATGAATTAATTGAATGAGAAATATTTAGGCAACTCTTGATTGTTGGGCAAGGGAATAAGTAGAAGTTGATTATTATAAGAAGTATTGAATCTTATTAAAGGTATTGGTTTAGTTTACAGAACTGTGCGAAGTAATCAATATATGGTGTAAGTTTAGGTAGATCATTGATATTTGGAAAGAGCATGCTCATCTTCGTGATAGTATTGGATCCTCATTGTCCTGGTCTAGCCAACAAGATCCTTGGTGGAGGTATTAATTTTAAGTAATAAATTATCGAGTATTAAACTCCCTAATGGAGGTCTAGTAAACCAAATCTTTGAAAAAGGTATTGATCTCAAGATATTAGGATATTAAGTAACCATATTCCTAATGGAGGTCTAGTTAACCATATCCCTAGTGGAGGTATCTATTCTTGGTACATACATGTTGTTAGATTATTACTAGAGAAGGTAGAGGATGGAAGCACCAAATCCTGCAGGAGGTGCATATTCCATATTTCCCTAGATACCTATTTGATATTTGAGTATGTATGACTTATCAATTTGACTAGATTCATTTGGCTTTGAAGAAGTCACCTCATTTTTCTTACTTGATTACACCTCATGTGCCAGGGTTTATTTTGAGCTTGATATTAGATATAATACTTTATTTAGGTGATGCTTTAATGTATATGTTAATCACAAAGACATGTTTTGATTTATATGTTACTCACCAAGATACTTTGATGCTTTTAAGATGTTCACATAGTTGGTCATGTGAACATCTTAAAAGCACTAACATTAGTAAAATGTTGAGAGCATCAATATGACCTTACTAGTTGGGCATGACCATTAACCACTTGCATCACTCAAATTACACCTAACTGACATGTCTTGACTAAACCCAATCCATGCACCTTATACTTGCGAAATGTTAGAGTGATTGTTTCATTGTAGGTGATTCTACATCGTTTCCACCCAACCATAGGCAACCTATTACCACTTTGCCTGAGCAAAGCATACTTGAACAACCTATTATCACCATAACAATTGTTTGATGGGATCCAAGTCTCGGGATTTAGCGAGGGGCTAAACTAGTGTAGAGACGCGATAGTTTGGAGGATAGGGCCACACCTAGCAGAAAAAGGGCTAAATATAGCAGAGACGTGAAGTTGATGGGACATGAAGGATCACGGATCTTAGGCATCATAGATCAATGGTCAACAACTATATCGGGCAGAGAACTAGCGTGGGGTTTAATTATTTGAAAGTGGGTTGATGAAAATACTGTGGTTTCACCTCAAGACCATGTGGCACCACCTGATGCATATCAGGGTGAAAAACGGTCTACCCCAAACTGCTTTGCTTCGTCCCCGATATCGGGAGGCGTATATAAGGAGGGTGACCCTCGTCATTATTTTATGATTTTTCAAATCGTTTGAATGGTAAAAGTGGCACGACCGCTCCAGTCAAAACTAAGCTCAACAATGCACCAAATTCGAGTCTCTTCCGCTCATTCACAGGTATTTTTCATCATTGTCGTGGATCCTGTCATTTTGTCTATAACGGAGCAAGATCCCCCACCAAGCGAAGAAGCCCCAATTGATAGGGACTCTGATGTGTTTGACACCGTAATAACCATCTCACCCGTCTCTATTTCCAGAGCCAATTTATCAGATCATGTAGGGAGACAATTACCTTTTCTCGAAGTGGTCCAAGTCTCCATAGTCCCTTACACCGTTGAGGTCGCATTTCCTTTCCCATATTTCGTTTCAATAATGCTATGATGCAGTTATTTGTTTTCTCCTTCCTCTTACACCCTTCTTAAATACAATTTATAACTCGTATTCATTGCCTCACTTAGCCTTTATCCTCTAGAGAGTTCTACCGGCTAGTCATTGTTTTCATTCAATTTTAGAATTTCAACTCCATAGCCCTAAGTGTCCCTCCCTTTCCTTGCCAACAAATTTATAAAAACCCCCAAAACAAACCAAATCTAGCCACCGATTTCCAAAGAAATGTCAATTGACACGAGAGAGCCCTCTCCGAGTTGAGCAAGCTAGTGCCCAACTCTAAAGTAGGTTGAAACAATTACCTCTGTCGTTTGTCTATCAGCCGGACAAAATTTACAGAGTGCTAACACAACTAACTACCCAACACGAGACCATGTTGTCATCCATCTAAGGCAATAGATGATATTCCATGAAGATCATGTCCCTGCTTTGTAAGGCATTCACATACCTTCAATGCACTTATCAATAATGTTTCCTTGTGACAAGTAACACACATAATCCATCACATTGCCAAGTTGTGTTGTTCTCTGTTAAAATTTGCTATGCAATACCTGGTCATTCATCCACCCTACTGCATAACATCCTTGGTCCTCCTAGTCTATGTGCTAGTATATCGTCCTAATTGTCTCATGGTCACCACCCACGATTTGGTCACCAAGGCTACCAAACCTAGTTGTCGTTACCCTTGTGACCCTATATTATCCTCTGTGGGAGGCTTATCCAGATTTAACTATGAAAAAATTATTATTTTGATGTAATTAACCTTTTGGGTTTTTGGACTTGGAGGGATAGTGATGTGACCTGGACAAGGGATTACCAAAGAATCGGGACCTAAGTAACTAGCCTTGACTACTAAATATCTGATTTAAGCTAGCTCATTTTTGGGATGTGGGGGTTAGATCTTTTGTCTTTGGACAAGAGTATTGAGAATGGTATTATTTTTTATTTGTGTATCTTTGTGTGAGAGATATTTTGCTTTGGTATTGGTGTTTGAGTTCAGAGTCATAGATTTCCCTTTTTGTGAGTTTTTTTTAGAGAAGGGTTTTCATATTATTATTGTTAGAAGATATTGTATTCTACACATTGCTTCTCTAGATACTGATTCAATCCAGGGGATAGATTCATATTCTATAGGTGAAGGACATATAAGATCCTATGTATATTTTTTTGTTCAGTTGGAATATGGTCTAGTGCATGACCTATTGGAGTTTCATAAAACTTCTAGGAGTGAGTGAGTAAAACACTATCATAAATATGTGAACCTAAGGCCCTTGCGCTAGGGGTATTATTGTTGGAATATTCACCAATACTGAGAGGGGGGGTGAATCAATATTGAGCATTTTTTTACCATTTTTAACCCTAATCAAATCATGTAAACATTAACCATTAATAATTCCACTCATCATCACAAAAAAAACATACACAAAACACAATGTTTTTATGTGGAAACCTAAACGAGAGAAAACCACATAATGTTTTTCTTATATCATGTTGAGATTACATCCATAGGAAGCACCAATTTCCAATATTCTCCAACATCAAATGGAAGGCGTCACTAAACCCCTAATTTACAAGCACCAACCTGAAGGGAGCTACAACTCCCTAATTTACCAGCATCGACTAGAAGGAGGCACCAACCCCCTGGATTTACTAGATCCAACTTGAAAGAAGCACACACTCCCTAAAGTACAGACAACGACCTATTGATGAAGACACCAATATTCCCGAGCACCACCCTGCCACCCTGATATGAATAAGAGTATCAACCTACCACTTTCATTGTCTTCACACTATCTCTCTCAATGTCTTCACACTCTGACTGTCACTATCATCACAATATTATTGTCTTCAAACTGTCATTGTCTTCACATTGTCACTGGCATGGTATTCACGCTACCATTGTCACTTTCATCACATTGTTACTATCTTCACACTGATGTACTCCAAATATGCATGCTTCATTCCACAAACAATCCTTCAAATCATAGCAAGCCTCATAGCATCATTTCCAGAATGTAATCATTAACAACAACATACATTCATGACAACGTCCACTAACGACAACATCCACTCACGACAACATCAAAACTCCATAGAAGATCATACAACAACATCATAGCCTCACAACAACATAACAACCTTCAAATAGAATCACAAAATCACTTCTTAAATCTGCATACCAAATTGCTGAGAACTATACCTCAAATATGCAAACTTGTAAGATTCGCCACGAGCTCAATTTTCCATTTTTTATTCTAAAACATGGACCTCGAATATCATGATTTTTTATCCTTCTAATGCAACAACTAGAATTCCACTTTGACCTACCAAGCTTCAAATATAACGGTTTTGTCTCGAACACCCGTTTGGGACTAATTACAAACCCTAACTTAAAACAAGTATAAATATGTACTTGTATTGAATTAGGATATGAGACTTGTACTCAATATTCTTTGATATATTCTACGAAAATCCTCCAATTTTCTCTCCTTGAATCGTTCCCAAAAAAGAGTTATAGCGAAAATGGAAAGATGACATGTTTTGAAGAAGAAAACCCTATAATGATTCAAGACCTTAATTTTGTACCCAAGGTCCTTCACTTTCTTCTGAAACAACTCCAAGTTTTGTTATTTGAATCATTCTATAAAAAAAATTATATAAAAAATTCCAAGATGACCTTCAAAGAAAATTCTTAGAACAAATCTTCACAAGACTTCATCTTCCTTTGGAAAATTGCCCTTCTTAAGAGAATCCCTTAGAATTTCCTTGCACACTATGAAGACACCCTAACACCTTGAGCACACCTCATACTTGATATCTTCAATGGTTTCACTATAAATGTGAAATTCTATCATGTATTTATAGTAACTCTGTCCCCAAAAATTAGTTGAGCCGATCTCAATTTTCTAACTGGGTTATTGAGCGAAAAAACTCATATCTCCTCATTCCTAGGGAGTTAGAGGGACTTCCATATATCGTTGGAAAGGTATCAAAATAATATTTCTAACCATGTAACTTTTGCTTCTATTTGAGTTAGTTATGTAGGGTAATTTTTTTATAAAATATAGGGTATCTGAATTGACCACAAATAATACTTTCAACAATCTCCATCTTGCAATATTTATCTTGGACATCTGTAGGCTTCTTCACTTGAATTTAGGGGATTCTTCACCTGGATTTAGGGCTTTTTTAAGGATCCTTCAAGGCTTTGTTTGTGTACAAATCAAAGTGGGAATGTGGAAACAACCACATTTTATCTTGTCTCGTGAGGGCCATGCTTAAAAGCTATGCCATAAAGGGACGGATTTGGAGTTATATACATTTATGTCAAGGATCCTTCAATTCACTTCAAGGCTTCTTCAAGTGGACACATCATTACTATTTCAGGGGCTTCTTCAATTTGCTTTGAAATTGATTTTTCCTCATGGCTTGAGTACTACATGTTGGCTTCTCAAGGCTTCATCACCATGTCTTCAAGGCTTCTTCTCTTAGATTCATGGGTTCAAGGATTATTTACTTGGCTTCATGGCTTCAAGGATTATTCACTTGGATTCTTGGATTCAATACTCAAAAAATATCAAGGCTTCTTTACTTGGCTTCATGGCTTCAAGGCTTCTTTACTTCGCTTCATGGCTTCAAGGATTCTTCACTTGGCTTCATGGCTTCAATACTCAAACAATCTCCCTTTCACCACATCATCATCATCATTGTTACATCTTTATCATTACTATTGCATCATGATCATCATTGCCACTTTGACATCAATAACAACATTTTCTCAATAATCTCCCCCTTTGTCATTGATGGCAACACCTTTTGCCTTTTGCAATGATGGATGCTCACTCTATACATCACCAATCCCACTCTATCCATCACTTTTTTTCTCTCCCCATTTGACATCAATTGCAAAGGGATCATTATTTTTTTTATCACATGACTCCCCATGTCACCAACCATTTGTTTCTCTCCCCTTTGACATCTGGGATAAAGAGTTTCTCCCGCTCTAGTATTTCTCGATTCTCTTTCTTATTCTATTGCTCCTCATGTATTCATGTTTTCATCCACTATCATTTAACTCATTTTTATGCTCCCTCTATCATCAATGGTTCCTTCTTTTGAGTGGAATGTTATCTTTATGAGCATCTTTACTTTTCGACAATACTCCCTCTTTGACTGTATTGACTCCCCCTTATACTGGGCCATTTATTGAAGCTTTCTGAAATAGTTCTCTTATGCTCATGTATGGTTTACCAAGCCACTATATTATTCTCTATATAATCCTCTTTTGTCCTTTATTTGGTCTTCATTGCCTTCTACTTAGACTCCCCCTCAACATTATCCATGGTACTGGAATTCTCTATGCCAAATTGCTTAGAATAATGTATAATGTTGATTTGTTGCAGGATCATCATTTGTGATCCTGTCATATTCCTCTTTACTTGTAGATTTATCATTGTTACTCATCTTTGCAACTCCTGTGGGTATGTCCTCCTCTGAGAATTCTCCATTGACCTGTTCTTCTTGTTTTTTTTTTCTTCTCCATACCTTCTTATATTTGATATGAGAAATTTCTTTCATGGAAGACTCCATCATGCTTCTACAGTCCTGAGCTATGTGTCCATAGTTGTGTAATTTGTAACATTCAACATTATTGTAGATACCTCTATTCCTTACTTCAATGTTTCTTTCATAAGCTCTACAGTCCATAGCATTATGTCCAAAATCTTTGCAAGAAAAACAATAACCAAGAAATAAACTTTGATACATGGGAGAAAAGGGTCTTCTTTGAAATGGAGGTCTTTGAGATGCTTTCTTGTCACATCTTGATCGATCATGGTATTTTGCTTTTCTATTGAAATCCTTTGAACCATTTGTATGACTTTTAGGTCTTTCTTCAGTCTTTTTTGGTAGTTTGAAACTCTTTTCTTCTTCAATGTGTTTATGCTTGTGGTCATACCCAATACATGTCTTGTCACTAGGATACATTTGATGATTGAGGTTGTCTTCTAAGGATGATGAAATATTCTCAAACTTCAACTTTGTGGCAACTATCCTTTTCACTTCTTATCTTAGAGAAACAATTTCAATTTCTTTTGCTTGACAAATTTCTTCCTTCTCTTTTAGCTGATTGTTTAGGACTTCTTCAATTTTCTTGTCCTCTTCTATTTGAATAATAACATTCTCTAATTGATTCTTCAATGTTTCTTTAGTCTTCTTACCCACTTTTACCCGGGCCTTTAAAATAATGACAACCTTTTTAGTCTCACTTAGCTTCTCTTCTAACAATGTATTCTTTTCTTGATACCTTTGTAGTTGTTCCATTAACATTTTGTTCTTCTCCCTCACATTCCTCAAATCATCTAGAGCACTAATCAATTCCCCTTCAAGGTCTACTTCAGCTTCTACTTCATCATTCTCTTCTTCTTCCTAGGCATGGATTTTGCTTTCATCTTTATCTTTGTCCAAACTACTTTTATTTGCATAGGTACATCTAATGTCACAAGGATTTAATTTATCACCACAAGAATACTTAATTGATTCAACTTCCTTCAACTTTTTTTTCATTTGATTCATCAGTTGCATGCTTATTTGGGTTGTCATCCATTTTCTTTGATGTCGCTTCTTTCTTTGGTGTATCTTCATTTTGATCTTTTGCACATTCTTGCATTGCTTCCTTTGTGTAGTTTTCTTGTAGTTTGTCCCAAAGCTATTTAGATGATGAATTCTCTCCAAATTCATTTATTTTCTCTTCATATTATGATAATCCCCTTGGAATAATGTTCAATTCCATTGCATTGTATTTTTGTAGCTTCTTTGTTGTTGCACCCTTTGGTGTGCCTTTTGGAGTGGTGTAACCATATAATATTGATTTTCAAATGTGAAACGTCTGTGCCTGTAAACAATTTCTCATCCTTATGCTCCAATGAGAAAATTTTGATCCATTGAACAATGAAACTCCACGTACAGAGTAAACTTCTTGAATATCCATGATCTTCCTTCTAGTGGTTAGACTTTACCTGAAGGAACTCACTCTAATACCAATTGTTGGAATATTCACCAATACTAAGAGGGGGGGTGAATCAATATTGAACACTTTTTACCATTTTTAACCCTAAGAACATCATGTAAACATTAACCATTAACAATGCCATTCATCATCACAAAAAAACCATACACAAAACACAATGAGTTTTACGTGGAAACCCAAACGGGAGAAAACCACATAATGATTTTCTTATATCATGATGAGATTACATTCATAGGAAGCACCAACTTCCAATATTCTCCAACACCAAGTGGAAGGAGGCATCAACCCCTTGATTTATAGGCACAAACCTGAAGGAATATCCAACTCCTTGATTTACCAACATCGACTAGAAGGAGGCACCAACCCCCTGGCTTTACCAACTCCAACTGGAAGGAAGCACCCACTCCCTAAAGAAAAAGAAGCAACCTACTGAACGAAGACACCAATATTATCGAGCACCACCCCACCACCCTGATATGAATAAGAGTATCAAGCTATCACTTTCATTGTCTTCACACTATCTTTGTCACTGTCTTCACACTATCACTGTCACCGTCATCATGCCGTTACTGTCTTCACACTATCATTGTCTTGACATTATCACTTTAATTGTAACTCTCTTCACACTGTCACTATCATCACATTGTTACTGTCTTCACACTGATGTCCTCCAAACCTGTATGCTTCATTCCACAGACAATCCCTCAAATCCTAGCAAGCCTCATAACATCATTTCAAGAATGTAATAATCGATGACAACATCCATTCACAACAATGTCCACTAACAACAAAATCCACTCACAACAACATCATGACAACATCACAACTTCATAGTAGAGCATAAAACAACATCACAACTTCATAGTAGAGCATAAAACAACATCACAACCTCACAACAACATCACAACCTTCAAATACAATCCCAAAATCACTTCTTAAATATGCATACAAAACTGCTTAGAACTCTACCTCAAATATGCAAACTTGTAAGATTCACCACGAGCTCAATTTTCCATTTCTGATTCTAAAACATAAAACTCGGATATTAGGATATGTTCTCCTTTTAATGCAACAAGTGGAATTTCATTTTGACCTACCAAGCTTTAGATATAACCATTTTATCTCGAACACCTGTTTGGGACTAGTTTTTTGATTAGTCACAAACCCTAACTTCAAACAAGTATAACTTTGTACCTGTAATGAATCAGTATCTAAAATTTGTACCCAATATTATTCGATATCTTCTATGAAATCCCTCCAAGTTTCACTCCTTGAGTCATCCCCCAAAAAACGTTATAGCGAAAATGGAAAGATGACACGTTTGAAGAAGAAAGCCTCAACTTCCACTGAGTAGAACGCCAAACCTGTAATGATTCAGGACTTGAAATTAGTACCCAAGATTCTTCACTATCTCTTCTAAAACAACTCCAAGTTTATCTATTTGAATCATTTTATAAAAAAAGTTAAATAAAAAATGCCAAGATGACATTCAAAGAAAAACCCTAGAACAAATCTTCACAAGACTTCATCTTCCTTTGGAATTTTTCCCTTCTTAAGAGAATCCCTTAGACTTTCCTTGCACACCATAAAGCCACCCCAACACCTTGAGCACACCTTAGACTTGATCCCTTCGTTGTTTGTACTAAAAATGCGAAATTATATCCTGTATTTATAGTAATTCTGTCCCCAAAAATTAGTTGAGCCAACGTCAATTTTTTGGCTAGGTTATCGGATGGAAAAACTCATATCTCCTCATTCCTATGGAGTTATAGGGACTTCCATATACCGTTGGAAAGGTCTTGAAATTCAACAATCTCCATATTGCAATATTTATCTTGGACATGTGCAAGCTTCTTCACTTGGATTTAGGGATTCTTTAAGGCTCCTTCAAGGCTTCGTTTGTGTACAAATCAAAGTGGGCATCTGGAAACAACCAAATGTTATCTCATCCCATGAGGGCCATGCTTAAAATCTATGCCATAAGGGGACGGCTTTGGAATTATATACATTTATGTTAAGGCTTCTTCAAGGCACTTCAAGGCTTATTCAAGTGGACACATAGTTACTACTTCAGGGGCTTCTTCAATTTCCTTTGACATTGACTTGTCCTCATGGCTTGACTACTACATGTTGGCTTCTCAAGGCTTCAACAACATGTCTTCAAGGCTTCTTCTCTTGGCTTCATGGCTTCAAGGCTTCTTTACTTGGATTCATGGCTTCAAGGCTTGTTCACTTGGCCTCTTGGCTTCAATACTCAAACAATCTCAAAGCTTCTTTACTTGGATTCATGGCTTCAAGGCTTCTTTACTTGGCTTCATGGCTTCAAGGCTTCTTCACTTGGCTTCATGTCTTCAATACTCGAATAATCTCCCTTTTTCACTACCACATCATCATCATCATTGTTACATCCATATCATTACTACTACATCATCATCATCACTACCACTTTGACGTCAATGACAACATTTTCTCAACAACTATTGACATTATTAATTACTTTTTTACTTGATTTATATGCAAGTCACTATTTGAAATGCACAACCATCACAAAATATGTGCCTAAATATACTAGTATTGTTGTGTAGGCGAGGAAGTTACTCATGTGGTCACCACTGGTAAATCTCACATTTGCACTACTAAACAAACATAGTGCCCTTCTATTACCACATGCTCTTGATTATACTTCTAGATTGTAAGTGAAACAAATTCAAATCCATGGGTTTATTTTCTGATTTTTAACCTACTCTTAGTCCACCCTTAAAAGACATTGACATATGTTATTGCTTACTTTTAAATCATATTGTAAATTTACTTTTCTTTCATACAATTAACATGCACATGCACCACACACACACATTCATTCATTTTATGCTAGGAGACATGTAAATTTGTAATATATGGGAAAAAAAGATGATAATGTGGGGAATAGAATTTTCATGAGCAAAGATCATATCATTATTGTACATTATTCCCTTTGAGGCAATGCATGAAAAAACAAAGATTTCTCATGTAAATGATGCAAAATATCCACCACTCAAATCCAATTGAAAACACATGCAACTCCTTAAAACCTTAAAACTTTTTAACTGCTTGGATTGTGGATACAACTACTTAATATTTTTTTTTTCTTGTTGAGACAAGTAACACATTATTTAATAGTTGAAATTAATAATATTTTATTGAGATTTTATAATAATTAATTGTTATTATCATGCTTGTTAATATCTAATTTTCATGATACAATTATTATCATGGAATTATTATGAAGGATATTTCTAATTAACATGCATGTGGAGGGACATGTACTTTGGACTATTGATTATGATCATTAGGATGAGAAATATGAAGAAAATCAAAATATTTATAATAATTGTAAGTTTTTTTTTCCATGGGAAAAGTCCTTAGGAAATCCTCTAGGCACTTCCTCACATTTTGTGAATGACTCTTAGGGTAAATGCATAGGGTATTCACTCTATGAACCTGTGACATAATGCGTTCGTCCATAGGATATTAAAGAATACCCCTAATTCAACTAGATATTGGTAAATATCTCCCAAAATCCTTTTATTAAAACCTCCTCCCAATACATCTTTGCAATAAAAGAAACCTCTATTTTCACTATATACCACTTTTTATACCTCCCAATACCTATAAACTCCTTGAGACCCGACATCACCCCAATACCTACAATATAATGACTTTATTTTTACAATTTAAAAACCTCCTTTATGAATTTATGTGACAAGATATTGGTCAACAAGGTGACGCCCCCATGGATAAATGCCACTGGATTGCAACATGTACTCCTAACCTAGACGGACTTTATTGGACTTGAACCCAAGATCTTTTAGTGATCTCCAACTTAAAATTGATTAGTACAAATTGATTGAGTTAACCCACTAAGCTAACAATAACTACAAATTTATTTGTTGCTATATACATTTTTTTACTTTACATCCATCCCTTTTTGTTTAATATTATATTATTAAACTATTTTGTAAACATTTATTTTATTAAATATATATCGCATCATCCACCCCTTTTCCATTAATATTATAATATTATATTATTGAACTATTTTGTAAACATTTATTTTATTAAATATATATGACTTAATTTGTTGAAACTTTTTGTAAAATTTAACAATACACATAAATGGTAAATTTCAAAATACTCCCTTTTTTGTTTAGGTAAACATTATTTTTGATCCACGAGAATTTATGAAGTTTACCTATGTACTATCACAATCCCACTTCAACGTGGGTAGTTGTTAAGATCGACTAAAGTACACATTGTTTTAGGCTTTATACCAATAATTGAGGTTTGAAATTAGAATTGAAGTTTGAAATTAGGTCATTTGGAGTGTAATACAATGTTTCAACAGTAAGATCACAATAAATTTTAAAATGTCCATTTTTGGTTTAGGTAAACCATTTTTTTATCCCTAGAATTTATGAATATGAATTTTGCTTTTGTATTATCACAATTTCACTTCAATGTATGGAGTTGTCAAGCTCAACTAAAATACATATCGTTTTAAGGATTGATATCAATTGAAGTTTGATTTTTGGTAATTTGCATGTCTTTATAACGTTTTAATAATGAAATTGTAATTGGAAGAACACAATTTTGATTATTTGTATGTCATTATAACATTTCAACAATGAAACTGTAATTAGAGGAACACAATTTTGATTAGCCTAAAGAGTATCAAGATTTAAATTTGTATGATGTACACATAAGTTTTTTTGGTGCTATCATTTCAACTCTTATCTCCAAAGAGTGTATAATTAATTTAAGATGTTATACACAAACTTTTGGAAATGAAGCTTAGTCATGAATACTTTTTTAGATCTAGGGAATTGATAACTGGCTGGGATTACCTCGGCTCAGATTCAAATCTGGTTGGCTGCCACTATAAACCATAGACTAGTGCCAACAACCTGCAAGCCAGTTCCTAACAGTAAACTTATGACTTAGCAAGGATTGAGATGCCCAAAAACACACCCGCGAAGGGGTCCCCACTCAAAAAAGCGCCTATACTTCTAGCCTTATCACAATGAACTAACATATTACTTATGAGAATTCAATCGGAGTGAAGAAGATAATAAACAATCCACCCAACCACCCAAACTCTCAACCCTAAACGTCATTAATAAATTTAAAAAATAAAAAATAAAAGTTAACTTCAATCCATATATATATATATATATATATATATATATATAACCATTTCTCATGTTATACATGCCACCCTCCTTTCCCAATGCCATTAATCACATGAAATAAAGTTTAAATATTATAACCTTCATTAAAGATATGAACTTTAATTGACCATATGATTCTTGGATTTTCATTTATTAACCCATACTTTTATATGATTTTCTAATTAATAAATTTTATTTATAAAAAAAATGATTTTCTTATATAATTTTCCAATTAATAAATTTTATTTATAAAAAAAAATGATTTTTAATATTAGAGTAATACAAAATGTAAATAATAGTACTGACTTTCCAATAAAAGAAATATTTATATTTTCAACCATTGAAAACCATTAACAATGACTGTAGCAATGCATCCTGAAAATTTCCAAATTTTCAAAATAATTTTTTTTTGATAGCAAAATTTAAATTGCAAAATCGTCAATAAAATTGTTTTTGGAAGCTTTTGTGATGGTTGTAAATGTGAGTCTAAGTTGTAGCTTGGATAGGATAAGTAAAGCTACTCACACGTGTCAACGTAAATTTGAAGTCTCCATGTTAAAGGGAAAATAAAATCGCTTGAGCATGTGTCCCACAAAGAGTAAAGAGATAAAAACTTTTGTTATGGATAAGTTTCACAAACTTACTTAGGAGAAAGAACTAGGGAGAAAGAAGAAGTACTACATTGAAGAGTTTAACCCCACTCATAACCATCAACAAAAGGCATACATAGAGGCCAATATTTCTTGGGGATCTAAAATTCTTATTGCTCAATTAAGGACTAATTCTCGTCAACTCCGTTATGAAACAGGGCGCTGGAAAAGGCCGAAAGAAATGTGGGAGGAAAGAGTATGTATTTTGTGCTCGTTCGGAAAAGTGGAAACATAAAAACATTTCATTTTAGAATGTGAGGTCCTCAAAGACAGGAGGGAAAATTATGCAGGTATTCTGGCAGCTAGTTCTTGGGTAATCTATTCAGCAAAGAGTTTGTCGAGAAGCTGGGAGCGGTTATTGTAAAACTTCACAGGAAAATGACCGAATACAAAAGCCAGATGGAAAAATAATCTGTCCCATAAACTATTTTTAGCCTCGTGAACATTAAAAATACTTTCTTTCTTTGTCCCATAAACTATTTTTAGCCTCGTGAACATTAAAAATACTTTCTTTCTTTCTAAAACTCTTTTAGATAACAATGGCATGGAGTGACTGCTAGATAAGCCACGTCAATGTGGAAAAAGCACAAATTTGTGTCCACAGGTTTTGTCGTTGAAGTCTTCATATGGTTTTTGTTTTTTTAATATCAAACGTAGAAGCAATCTGACTAAAATAATCCAAATTACAAAAAATGTTCATCGTAAAGGTCCTGTTCGTCTCTCCGTACTTCTTCAAATGCTTCTGCTTATAATTTGAGTTTTCATACTATATTTATATCATCTCATTGTATCTCTGCAGGCCTACAGGACTGCAGCCTTCTCTGCCTATGGCTTGCTGAAGTTCACCCGATCTGGATTCCAGTAAGTATGATCTCAACCTTGCCAGCTTATATGTTGAAAATTTTGATTTCTCTGTGTTGCAGTGTTCTTACAACTGTAAAACTCCATACATAAAATCCCTAAGACCCACTTTCCATAGGCCGTGATGTAATGGTAAATTCCAATTAGAATGCATTATATTAATTATATAAAATTTTCTAGTCTGCCAAATTTCCCACACAAACCTGAAACGTGTCCCCGGGTATTTGAACCTTGGTATGTACAAAACACCCTGCTTTATCAGCAATCCTTTTTTGGGTTTGTAAGGAACTCTTTATAATTAAAAGTAATGTTTTTAACGTACAAGCTTGGGGGAATTGGCTATCAACTGGATAAACTCTGTTCCGAATTGTGTGCCAATCAGTTATATCTTTTAACCTTGGCACAGCTGTTTCACAAAGCTGTTTTATCCCTTAGAAGAGGGCATGGCTAGTGCAACAGAAAATCTTGAGCAGGGCATAGTCTGGTCGAGGTGTCTAATATCCAGTTTACCCCCGATTACATCTTTCGTCTGGAATAGGAGTGTGTGGTGGTTATGTGTGTCAATCAGTTATATCTTTTAACCTTGGCACAGCTGTTTCACAAAGCTGTTTTATCCCTTAGAAGAGGGCATGGCTAGTGCAACAGAAAATCTTGAGTAGGGCAGAGTCCGGTCGAGGTGTCTAATATCCAGTTTACCCCCGATTACATCTTTCGTCTGGAATAGGAGTGTGTGGTGGTTATGTGAATTGATTACACTGAAGTGGGGTGATTAACCATTGGGCATTCGTTAATGCAAGTCTGAGTTCCATGCC
>ML828408.1:0-22826 GCA_009831015.1 Picea engelmannii | reverse complement strand
TATGTTCACATGCAATAATCTCACTTAAGAAATCAACTTGCAAACTCGTCATTTAAAGGCTTCAGCCTTCACAAACGTAATTTTCAGTTTTACAAGCATTTTCAGTTCTTAACATTTACATGTGATAATTCAACAACTTAAGAACTAAATTTGCAATTTCACTATTTAAGAGTTCATAATCGTATCTTTCAGTTTCAGTGCTTTGGTATTTTTTAGCAAGCTACAAGCACTCAAACACATTGCAATACTTAGCTCATAGGTTTAATAATTAATTTATTAGACTTAATAGGACACCATTAACAACCATCTTCATCATTTAAAACGGGGTCGAAGGAAGGCAACGGAAGGCACTAGGCCGGGGACGGTCTCACGGCGCGCGGCGTCCTTTCCGGGGGTACTCTGATCTTAGGACTGACCTGTGAAGCTAGGGTGGGCCTCGTTGCCTAACTTCTTGAGCATCCAGCAGTCACTTGGTAATTAGGGGAGGAAAGTTTTGGGTTGACACCTAGACAGGATTAAAATAAATCTCACTTAATCACTTAACTCAATCTTTGGTCTACAACATTGGCGATTTACATTTCACACTTGCAAGCATTCGGATCTTGTCTTTATATTTACATGCAAGTCAATTTATATGTTGTGGAGTAATTATCTAAGTGGTTACATCTAATATCTGGGCATTTCACGTTTCAAGCTTTTCATCTGTCTTGTATTTGTGGTGTGATCCTTCAAGAAGTGCGCATCCACCTGGAGGCATTCTCTTAACTGGGTCTTGAGTGCTTTGCGTCTTTATGCCATTGATAAGCAGTCCAATAGAGTTCTATCTATTGTGAGTATGCTTGGCTTGATGTGTTGATGGTTATTTCATCTTGAGTATCTTCTTTTCCTGCACATTCAAGCAAATCATTAGCATATTGTATATCTTGTATTTGTTACATCTAGTTTAGTCTAAATCTGTATATTTTAGATATTCTTTCTGTATATCTTGTATCTAGCTTAGTTTAGCTTTGTATATCTCACGTATTCTTTGTATCTAGTTTTATCTATCTTGTTGTAACATTTGTAAACTGGTATTTCTTTTGTAACAAATCCTCCTTTAACTTAGTTGACCCCTTGCCCAATCTTAGGCACTAGTCTTAGTTGCCCTAGGAAAAGGTCTTGACTGTCATACTTAACTGTTGCATCCTGCATTTGTTGCTTAACATAATAGGCTAGATTCCCCCTCACCAATTAACTAATTAAAACCAACTCCTAGAACATTAAACTCTAAATCTCATCTAGTAACTAGGGTCTACCCCCCTTGGCTTCCCTAAGAGTTAGCCTAGACAAAAGAGGTTCAAGTCAAAGTGACAGCGTGGACTTAGAACCTAGGCATTGTGCCTCCGAGGACACACTAAGTGAGCAGGACTTAGCTCACGTTTGCAAGTGTGTATAAGGACGGCAACAGGGTGCACTACATCCCTCCATTTGCAATTCAACATTTTTCCAAGCCCTTTATTTGTCTTTCATTTTTTTATGGTCTGAACATTGAGTGCTATATGCAAATGGAAAGAAAAAGAGCATCTCAATGCCACTTGAAGTTAGAACACATTGAGTTCCATATGCATTGGAAATTAAGGGACACCCCAATGCATCTCCCCATCAAGCGGGACATTTTTATTTATTTTCTTTTTAAAGGTCCTTTATTTTTATGGAGAAGCGTTTCATGGCTCTGAAGACCTTAGGGCGAGCATCTAGAAGAATAAATTATGGTTTTTGACTTTTACAGTTACAACACCTCTGGGCCTTCAGCCCCTTCTTCCCATGAAATGAGGTACAAACCCTTCTTGGGATCAATGAACCCAAAAAACCGAAAGATGAGGAAACAGAGGATAAGAAGTGTGGAAAGTGGTAAGTATGAGTGGGAATGGTATGATGATCCTTCAAAGAGACACCCCAATAGCAACCCTTTTCCCAAGTGTGACCAACTTACTAGGATACCATGTCAACCACCAAGGTGAAATAAGGAAAAAGGTATAATTTCCAAGCAAACATTCCATAATCAAAAAAAGACTCTTTGCAACATGCTCAAATGCTTCAATTATTAAAGTGGCACTTAGCATGAGACTGGACTTGTTATCTCATGAAGCAAGATTTGTTGTCCTTTCTAGGCCAGGCTGGTGTAGTGGACGTTTCTATGTTGTTGACGATGAGTGGTGATGTGTGGTGGAGAGGAGGGGCTCTATCTACTCAATGTGGGCTCAACTGATCATCTGACTCTCGACACTCCATGTCTTCTACCTGCGGGCTTCAAGACAGCATCTTCTTAGTTACCCTTAGGCATGGGGGGTAACATATGGCTCCTACATGGGGACATGTGCTCGTCATAGAGCGCATGAGAACCTCAGCATCTCTTGGTATGACCTGTTCCTATACATACTCAAGCAAAACATTAGAGCATCAGAGGGTGGCTAACTCACCCCTTATTCATATAAGCAAAACTTCAAAAGCTCAAAATTGACAACTATGAGATTTCTTAATCAAAAAATTCCAACTAACATGCACTGATTCAAGCAAATGCATCACAACAACTATGCATAAATGAAAGAAAAGCAATATGTAAAGCTAAGCATATAAATGAATGCAACTAACCTACAATGACATGAACACACAAATGCAAAGAGGAAAAGCAAATGACCTACCTACCTAACTAGGGCCCAAGGCCCGTGGAAATTAAATAAAGGTGAATCCCCATTGAGGAAACACACTTATCATATTGTCATCTCATGATTTCAGAAGTTGTGGTCTGAAATTATGAGAATTACAGCACCCTCTTGTGTGCTAGGTTTGGTGATGGTGTGGGAGGTCTTTCTCTTGAGGAATATAGCAAAGCATTGGCTGGGTATTATTCCCTTGTTGAGAAGGGTTTCCCAGGATACTTCTTGTGTTCTTGTGCATGGTTATTCTTCTTGTGATCTTGGTTTGCTGCAGGTAGTTATGGTTCAAGTAATAGTTAAACAGAAATTTAAAGAGGATACATGAGCCATAGCTCATTGAAAATCCAACAGTTTCATAACCTTCAAAGGCATCATGTTTGTTGAAGCCCCGGAGTCCAACATACAATTGTTCAAACGAAGACCATTTATGCCCAGAGAAAGATAAAAAGGGGGGTTGTCTTCCCTCCAGTTTCCATGATACATAGTATTCAACTTACTAGAGGATCCCCTGCTTCATCTTGTATTTTTAAAGTCTTCAACTTCTTTCCTTACAAAAGGAATCTTGCACATCTCGACCACAGGTATCACCATATTCATCTTTCCAATCATACTGGGCACGTCGATGTTCAGGCGAATATCCTCATTTTTTGGTACAAGCTGCGGAAGCAAGTCATGAACTGGAGGTGGAGGCACCTCCTTCGTTGTTGGGGAAGGCGAGGATGGCACTTTATTTATCCTAGAATATGTTAAAATCTCTTTTTTCCTCAACCTTTCCTTTAAAGGTTCATCTAGTTGACTCAATATTTCCAATCAAGCTTGCATAGCTGCCTATTTCCTAGCTTCTTCAATTTGCTCTTCTGTGATGTCAATGTATTCATCATCCTGGAGAGTGTAAGGTGTATCAATGAAGTTCAACCTGCCTGTAAAGCCTGGCTCTTCTTCTTCTCTCTGTCTCGGACACTCGTGTTCCCAATGAGTTTCTTCACAAGGCAAACACCATCGTGATCCTTCCATGCTAACCATCCCAATAGGATTCAAGGTGTCAGGTGTATTTGCTTCTTGTTGTGCCTTCGGTTTCCAACCTGCATTTTCCCTTTGTTGTCTGATAAAATAAGGCCCTGGAGCAGAATCTGAAAAGCTGAAGAAATGTTATCCCAACCTGGGAAAGAAAGCGAGTGTCTCTCATCATAAGCAGCTAGTTCGTGATGATAAAAAAATTATAGGAGGTTGGTGAAGAGTTCCCAAGCCACGGTGAGAACCAAGATACTTAATAAGAATGGAGTGACGTTTGGGCCCTGAGATTTGTCAGCTTCTAATAAAAATCCTTCACTCTTTTGGAAGGAACATCAAAATAGGTAAAAGATGAAGCTGACTAAAGAAAAAACAAGCAAAAAGAAAAATAGCGCAAAAAGATAAAAAAGAAGCTAAAACAGATAGTATTTGTTAAATATTAAATTTACAGCTCAGAATTCGACATTGTGTGCAGCAGATAATCCAAAATAAGTTCAACTAAAAGAGAAAAGAAGACATCGAAAGGACTTATGCCGAGTAGTATACTTAAGGAAGCTTTGTTCCCATCTGCCCATTATCTTCTGTTTTTCCACTAGTTTTCTTTAGATAAGTTGGGAAAAACACCTCTGCTCATTGCAGATTATACCAGATTAATAACCCTTTTATTGATGGGCTTGTCAAGAAGGGCATGGAACTCAGACTTGCATTAACGAATGCCCAATGGTTAATCACCCCACTTCAGTGTAATCAATTCACATAACCACCACACACTCCTATTCCAGACGAAAGATGTAATCGGGGGTAAACTGGATATTAGACACCTCGACCGGACTCTGCCCTACTCAAGATTTTCTGTTGCACTAGCCATGCCCTCTTCTAAGGGATAAAACAGCTTTGTGAAACAGCTGTGCCAAGGTTAAAAGATATAACTGATTGACACACATAACCACCACACACTCCTATTCCAGACGAAAGATGTAATCGGGGGTAAACTGGATATTAGACACCTCGACCAGACTATGCCCTGCTCAAGATTTTCTGTTGCACTAGCCATGCCCTCTTCTAAGGGATAAAACAGCTTTGTGAAACAGCTGTGCCAAGGTTAAAAGATATAACTGATTGGCACACAATTCGGAACAGAGTTTATCCAGTTGATAGCCAATTCCCCCAAGCTTGTACGTTAAAAACATTACTTTTAATTATAAAGAGTTCCTTACAAACCCAAAAAAGGATTGCTGATAAAGCAGGGTGTTTTGTACATACCAAGGTTCAAATACCCGGGGACACGTTTCAGGTTTGTGTGGGAAATTTGGCAGACTAGAAAATTTTATATAATTAATATAATGCATTCTAATTGGAATTTACCATTACATCACGGCCTATGGAAAGTGGGTCTTAGGGATTTTATGTATGGAGTTTTACAGTTGTAAGAACACTGCAACACAGAGAAATCAAAATTTTCAACATATAAGCTGGCAAGGTTGAGATCATACTTACTGGAATCCAGATCGGGTGAACTTCAGCAAGCCATAGGCAGAGAAGGCTGCAGTCCTGTAGGCCTGCAGAGATACAATGAGATGATATAAATATAGTATGAAAACTCAAATTATAAGCAGAAGCATTTGAAGAAGTACGGAGAGACGAACAGGACCTTTACGATGAACATTTTTTGTAATTTGGATTATTTTAGTCAGATTGCTTCTACGTTTGATATTAAAAAAACAAAAACCATATGAAGACTTCAACGACAAAACCTGTGGACACAAATTTGTGCTTTTTCCACATTGACGTGGCTTATCTAGCAGTCACTCCATGCCATTGTTATCTAAAAGAGTTTTAGAAAGAAAGAAAGTATTTTTAATGTTCACGAGGCTAAAAATAGTTTATGGGACAAAGAAAGAAAGTATTTTTAATGTTCACGAGGCTAAAAATAGTTTATGGGACAGATTATTTTTCCATCTGGCTTTTGTATTCGGTCATTTTCCTGTGAAGTTTTACAATAACCGCTCCCAGCTTCTCGACAAACTCTTTGCTGAATAGATTACCCAAGAACTAGCTGCCAGAATACCTGCATAATTTTCCCTCCTGTCTTTGAGGACCTCACATTCTAAAATGAAATGTTTTTATGTTTCCACTTTTCCGAACGAGCACAAAATACATACTCTTTCCTCCCACATTTCTTTCGGCCTTTTCCAGCGCCCTGTTTCATAACGGAGTTGACGAGAATTAGTCCTTAATTGAGCAATAAGAATTTTAGATCCCCAAGAAATATTGGCCTCTATGTATGCCTTTTGTTGATGGTTATGAGTGGGGTTAAACTCTTCAATGTAGTACTTCTTCTTTCTCCCTAGTTCTTTCTCCTAAGTAAGTTTGTGAAACTTATCCATAACAAAAGTTTTTATCTCTTTACTCTTTGTGGGACACATGCTCAAGCGATTTTATTTTCCCTTTAACATGGAGACTTCAAATTTACGTTGACACGTGTGAGTAGCTTTACTTATCCTATCCAAGCTACAACTTAGACTCACATTTACAACCATCACAAAAGCTTCCAAAAACAATTTTATTGACGATTTTGCAATTTAAATTTTGCTATCAAAAAAAAATTATTTTGAAAATTTGGAAATTTTCAGGATGCATTGCTACAGTCATTGTTAATGGTTTTCAATGGTTGAAAATATAAATATTTCTTTTATTGGAAAGTCAGTACTATTATTTACATTTTGTATTACTCTAATATTAAAAATCATTTTTTTTTATAAATAAAATTTATTAATTGGAAAATTATATAAGAAAATCATTTTTTTTATAAATAAAATTTATTAATTAGAAAATCATATAAAAGTATGGGTTAATAAATGAAAATCCAAGAATCATATGGTCAATTAAAGTTCATATCTTTAATGAAGGTTATAATATTTAAACTTTATTTCATGTGATTAATGGCATTGGGAAAGGAGGGTGGCATGTATAACATGAGAAATGGTTATATATATATATATATATATATATATATATATGGATTGAAGTTAACTTTTATTTTTTATTTTTTAAATTTATTAATGACGTTTAGGGTTGAGAGTTTGGGTGGTTGGGTGGATTGTTTATTATCTTCTTCACTCCGATTGAATTCTCATAAGTAATATGTTAGTTCATTGTGATAAGGCTAGAAGTATAGGCGCTTTTTTGAGTGGGGACCCCTTCGCGGGTGTGTTTTTGGGCATCTCAATCCTTGCTAAGTCATAAGTTTACTGTTAGGAACTGGCTTGCAGGTTGTTGGCACTAGTCTATGGTTTATAGTGGCAGCCAACCAGATTTGAATCTGAGCCGAGGTAATCCCAGCCAGTTATCAATTCCCTAGATCTAAAAAAGTATTCATGACTAAGCTTCATTTCCAAAAGTTTGTGTATAACATCTTAAATTAATTATACACTCTTTGGAGATAAGAGTTGAAATGATAGCACCAAAAAAACTTATGTGTACATCATACAAATTTAAATCTTGATACTCTTTAGGCTAATCAAAATTGTGTTCCTCTAATTACAGTTTCATTGTTGAAATGTTATAATGACATACAAATAATCAAAATTGTGTTCTTCCAATTACAATTTCATTATTAAAACGTTATAAAGACATGCAAATTACCAAAAATCAAACTTCAATTGATATCAATCCTTAAAACGATATGTATTTTAGTTGAGCTTGACAACTCCATACATTGAAGTGAAATTGTGATAATACAAAAGCAAAATTCATATTCATAAATTCTAGGGATAAAAAAATGGTTTACCTAAACCAAAAATGGACATTTTAAAATTTATTGTGATCTTACTGTTGAAACATTGTATTACACTCCAAATGACCTAATTTCAAACTTCAATTCTAATTTCAAACCTCAATTATTGGTATAAAGCCTAAAACAATGTGTACTTTAGTCGATCTTAACAACTACCCACGTTGAAGTGGGATTGTGATAGTACATAGGTAAACTTCATAAATTCTCGTGGATCAAAAATAATGTTTACCTAAACAAAAAAGGGAGTATTTTGAAATTTACCATTTATGTGTATTGTTAAATTTTACAAAAAGTTTCAACAAATTAAGTCATATATATTTAATAAAATAAATGTTTACAAAATAGTTCAATAATATAATATTATAATATTAATGGAAAAGGGGTGGATGATGCGATATATATTTAATAAAATAAATGTTTACAAAATAGTTTAATAATATAATATTAAACAAAAAGGGATGGATGTAAAGTAAAAAAATGTATATAGCAACAAATAAATTTGTAGTTATTGTTAGCTTAGTGGGTTAACTCAATCAATTTGTACTAATCAATTTTAAGTTGGAGATCACTAAAAGATCTTGGGTTCAAGTCCAATAAAGTCCGTCTAGGTTAGGAGTACATGTTGCAATCCAGTGGCATTTATCCATGGGGGCGTCACCTTGTTGACCAATATCTTGTCACATAAATTCATAAAGGAGGTTTTTAAATTGTAAAAATAAAGTCATTATATTGTAGGTATTGGGGTGATGTCGGGTCTCAAGGAGTTTATAGGTATTGGGAGGTATAAAAAGTGGTATATAGTGAAAATAGAGGTTTCTTTTATTGCAAAGATGTATTGGGAGGAGGTTTTAATAAAAGGATTTTGGGAGATATTTACCAATATCTAGTTGAATTAGGGGTATTCTTTAATATCCTATGGACGAACGCATTATGTCACAGGTTCATAGAGTGAATACCCTATGCATTTACCCTAAGAGTCATTCACAAAATGTGAGGAAGTGCCTAGAGGATTTCCTAAGGACTTTTCCCATGGAAAAAAAAACTTACAATTATTATAAATATTTTGATTTTCTTCATATTTCTCATCCTAATGATCATAATCAATAGTCCAAAGTACATGTCCCTCCACATGCATGTTAATTAGAAATATCCTTCATAATAATTCCATGATAATAATTGTATCATGAAAATTAGATATTAACAAGCATGATAATAACAATTAATTATTATAAAATCTCAATAAAATATTATTAATTTCAACTATTAAATAATGTGTTACTTGTCTCAACAAGAAAAAAAAAATATTAAGTAGTTGTATCCACAATCCAAGCAGTTAAAAAGTTTTAAGGTTTTAAGGAGTTGCATGTGTTTTCAATTGGATTTGAGTGGTGGATATTTTGCATCATTTACATGAGAAATCTTTGTTTTTTCATGCATTGCCTCAAAGGGAATAATGTACAATAATGATATGATCTTTGCTCATGAAAATTCTATTCCCCACATTATCATCTTTTTTTCCCATATATTACAAATTTACATGTCTCCTAGCATAAAATGAATGAATGTGTGTGTGTGGTGCATGTGCATGTTAATTGTATGAAAGAAAAGTAAATTTACAATATGATTTAAAAGTAAGCAATAACATATGTCAATGTCTTTTAAGGGTGGACTAAGAGTAGGTTAAAAATCAGAAAATAAACCCATGGATTTGAATTTGTTTCACTTACAATCTAGAAGTATAATCAAGAGCATGTGGTAATAGAAGGGCACTATGTTTGTTTAGTAGTGCAAATGTGAGATTTACCAGTGGTGACCACATGAGTAACTTCCTCGCCTACACAACAATACTAGTATATTTAGGCACATATTTTGTGATGGTTGTGCATTTCAAATAGTGACTTGCATATAAATCAAGTAAAAAAGTAATTAATAATGTCAATAGTTGTTGAGAAAATGTTGTCATTGACGTCAAAGTGGTAGTGATGATGATGATGTAGTAGTAATGATATGGATGTAACAATGATGATGATGATGTGGTAGTGAAAAAGGGAGATTATTCGAGTATTGAAGACATGAAGCCAAGTGAAGAAGCCTTGAAGCCATGAAGCCAAGTAAAGAAGCCTTGAAGCCATGAATCCAAGTAAAGAAGCTTTGAGATTGTTTGAGTATTGAAGCCAAGAGGCCAAGTGAACAAGCCTTGAAGCCATGAATCCAAGTAAAGAAGCCTTGAAGCCATGAAGCCAAGAGAAGAAGCCTTGAAGACATGTTGTTGAAGCCTTGAGAAGCCAACATGTAGTAGTCAAGCCATGAGGACAAGTCAATGTCAAAGGAAATTGAAGAAGCCCCTGAAGTAGTAACTATGTGTCCACTTGAATAAGCCTTGAAGTGCCTTGAAGAAGCCTTAACATAAATGTATATAATTCCAAAGCCGTCCCCTTATGGCATAGATTTTAAGCATGGCCCTCATGGGATGAGATAACATTTGGTTGTTTCCAGATGCCCACTTTGATTTGTACACAAACGAAGCCTTGAAGGAGCCTTAAAGAATCCCTAAATCCAAGTGAAGAAGCTTGCACATGTCCAAGATAAATATTGCAATATGGAGATTGTTGAATTTCAAGACCTTTCCAACGGTATATGGAAGTCCCTATAACTCCATAGGAATGAGGAGATATGAGTTTTTCCATCCGATAACCTAGCCAAAAAATTGACGTTGGCTCAACTAATTTTTGGGGACAGAATTACTATAAATACAGGATATAATTTCGCATTTTTAGTACAAACAACGAAGGGATCAAGTCTAAGGTGTGCTCAAGGTGTTGGGGTGGCTTTATGGTGTGCAAGGAAAGTCTAAGGGATTCTCTTAAGAAGGGAAAAATTCCAAAGGAAGATGAAGTCTTGTGAAGATTTGTTCTAGGGTTTTTCTTTGAATGTCATCTTGGCATTTTTTATTTAACTTTTTTTATAAAATGATTCAAATAGATAAACTTGGAGTTGTTTTAGAAGAGATAGTGAAGAATCTTGGGTACTAATTTCAAGTCCTGAATCATTACAGGTTTGGCGTTCTACTCAGTGGAAGTTGAGGCTTTCTTCTTCAAACGTGTCATCTTTCCATTTTCGCTATAACGTTTTTTGGGGGATGACTCAAGGAGTGAAACTTGGAGGGATTTCATAGAAGATATCGAATAATATTGGGTACAAATTTTAGATACTGATTCATTACAGGTACAAAGTTATACTTGTTTGAAGTTAGGGTTTGTGACTAATCAAAAAACTAGTCCCAAACAGGTGTTCGAGATAAAATGGTTATATCTAAAGCTTGGTAGGTCAAAATGAAATTCCACTTGTTGCATTAAAAGGAGAACATATCCTAATATCCGAGTTTTATGTTTTAGAATCAGAAATGGAAAATTGAGCTCGTGGTGAATCTTACAAGTTTGCATATTTGAGGTAGAGTTCTAAGCAGTTTTGTATGCATATTTAAGAAGTGATTTTGGGATTGTATTTGAAGGTTGTGATGTTGTTGTGAGGTTGTGATGTTGTTTTATGCTCTACTATGAAGTTGTGATGTTGTTTTATGCTCTACTATGAAGTTGTGATGTTGTCATGATGTTGTTGTGAGTGGATTTTGTTGTTAGTGGACATTGTTGTGAATGGATGTTGTCATCGATTATTACATTCTTGAAATGATGTTATGAGGCTTGCTAGGATTTGAGGGATTGTCTGTGGAATGAAGCATACAGGTTTGGAGGACATCAGTGTGAAGACAGTAACAATGTGATGATAGTGACAGTGTGAAGAGAGTTACAATTAAAGTGATAATGTCAAGACAATGATAGTGTGAAGACAGTAACGGCATGATGACGGTGACAGTGATAGTGTGAAGACAGTGACAAAGATAGTGTGAAGACAATGAAAGTGATAGCTTGATACTCTTATTCATATCAGGGTGGTGGGGTGGTGCTCGATAATATTGGTGTCTTCGTTCAGTAGGTTGCTTCTTTTTCTTTAGGGAGTGGGTGCTTCCTTCCAGTTGGAGTTGGTAAAGCCAGGGGGTTGGTGCCTCCTTCTAGTCGATGTTGGTAAATCAAGGAGTTGGATATTCCTTCAGGTTTGTGCCTATAAATCAAGGGGTTGATGCCTCCTTCCACTTGGTGTTGGAGAATATTGGAAGTTGGTGCTTCCTATGAATGTAATCTCATCATGATATAAGAAAATCATTATGTGGTTTTCTCCCGTTTGGGTTTCCACGTAAAACTCATTGTGTTTTGTGTATGGTTTTTTTGTGATGATGAATGGCATTGTTAATGGTTAATGTTTACATGATGTTCTTAGGGTTAAAAATGGTAAAAAGTGTTCAATATTGATTCACCCCCCCTCTTAGTATTGGTGAATATTCCAACAATTGGTATTAGAGTGAGTTCCTTCAGGTAAAGTCTAACCACTAGAAGGAAGATCATGGATATTCAAGAAGTTTACTCTGTACGTGGAGTTTCATTGTTCAATGGATCAAAATTTTCTCATTGGAGCATAAGGATGAGAAATTGTTTACAGGCACAGACGTTTCACATTTGAAAATCAATATTATATGGTTACACCACTCCAAAAGGCACACCAAAGGGTGCAACAACAAAGAAGCTACAAAAATACAATGCAATGGAATTGAACATTATTCCAAGGGGATTATCATAATATGAAGAGAAAATAAATGAATTTGGAGAGAATTCATCATCTAAATAGCTTTGGGACAAACTACAAGAAAACTACACAAAGGAAGCAATGCAAGAATGTGCAAAAGATCAAAATGAAGATACACCAAAGAAAGAAGCGACATCAAAGAAAATGGATGACAACCCAAATAAGCATGCAACTGATGAATCAAATGAAAAAAAAGTTGAAGGAAGTTGAATCAATTAAGTATTCTTGTGGTGATAAATTAAATCCTTGTGACATTAGATGTACCTATGCAAATAAAAGTAGTTTGGACAAAGATAAAGATGAAAGCAAAATCCATGCCTAGGAAGAAGAAGAGAATGATGAAGTAGAAGCTGAAGTAGACCTTGAAGGGGAATTGATTAGTGCTCTAGATGATTTGAGGAATGTGAGGGAGAAGAACAAAATGTTAATGGAACAACTACAAAGGTATCAAGAAAAGAATACATTGTTAGAAGAGAAGCTAAGTGAGACTAAAAAGGTTGTCATTATTTTAAAGGCCCGGGTAAAAGTGGGTAAGAAGACTAAAGAAACATTGAAGAATCAATTAGAGAATGTTATTATTCAAATAGAAGAGGACAAGAAAATTGAAGAAGTCCTAAACAATCAGCTAAAAGAGAAGGAAGAAATTTGTCAAGCAAAAGAAATTGAAATTGTTTCTCTAAGATAAGAAGTGAAAAGGATAGTTGCCACAAAGTTGAAGTTTGAGAATATTTCATCATCCTTAGAAGACAACCTCAATCATCAAATGTATCCTAGTGACAAGACATGTATTGGGTATGACCACAAGCATAAACACATTGAAGAAGAAAAGAGTTTCAAACTACCAAAAAAGACTGAAGAAAGACCTAAAAGTCATACAAATGGTTCAAAGGATTTCAATAGAAAAGCAAAATACCATGATCGATCAAGATGTGACAAGAAAGCATCTCAAAGACCTCCATTTCAAAGAAGACCCTTTTCTCCCATGTATCAAAGTTTATTTCTTGGTTATTGTTTTTCTTGCAAAGATTTTGGACATAATGCTATGGACTGTAGAGCTTATGAAAGAAACATTGAAGTAAGGAATAGAGGTATCTACAATAATGTTGAATGTTACAAATTACACAACTATGGACACATAGCTCAGGACTGTAGAAGCATGATGGAGTCTTCCATGAAAGAAATTTCTCATATCAAATATAAGAAGGTATGGAGAAGAAAAAAAAAACAAGAAGAACAGGTCAATGGAGAATTCTCAGAGGAGGACATACCCACAGGAGTTGCAAAGATGAGTAACAATGATAAATCTACAAGTAAAGAGGAATATGACAGGATCACAAATGATGATCCTGCAACAAATCAACATTATACATTATTCTAAGCAATTTGGCATAGAGAATTCCAGTACCATGGATAATGTTGAGGGGGAGTCTAAGTAGAAGGCAATGAAGACCAAATAAAGGACAAAAGAGGATTATATAGAGAATAATATAGTGGCTTGGTAAACCATACATGAGCATAAGAGAACTATTTCAGAAAGCTTCAATAAATGGCCCAGTATAAGGGGGAGTCAATACAGTCAAAGAGGGAGTATTGTCGAAAAGTAAAGATGCTCATAAAGATAACATTCCACTCAAAAGAAGGAACCATTGATGATAGAGGGAGCATAAAAATGAGTTAAATGATAGTGGATGAAAACATGAATACATGAGGAGCAATAGAATAAGAAAGAGAATCGAGAAATACTAGAGCGGGAGAAACTCTTTATCCCAGATGTCAAAGGGGAGAGAAACAAATGGTTGGTGACATGGGGAGTCATGTGATAAAAAAAATAATGATCCCTTTGCAATTGATGTCAAATGGGGAGAGAAAAAAAGTGATGGATAGAGTGGGATTGGTGATGTATAGAGTGAGCATCCATCATTGCAAAAGGCAAAAGGTGTTGCCATCAATGACAAAGGGGGAGATTATTGAGAAAATGTTGTTATTGATGTCAAAGTGGCAATGATGATCATGATGCAATAGTAATGATAAAGATGTAACAATGATGATGATGATGTGGTGAAAGGGAGATTGTTTGAGTATTGAAGCCATGAAGCCAAGTGAAGAATCCTTGAAGCCATGAAGCGAAGTAAAGAAGCCTTGAAGCCATGAAGCCAAGTAAAGAAGCCTTGATATTTTTTGAGTATTGAATCCAAGAATCCAAGTGAATAATCCTTGAAGCCATGAAGCCAAGTAAATAATCCTTGAACCCATGAATCTAAGAGAAGAAGCCTTGAAGACATGGTGATGAAGCCTTGAGAAGCCAACATGTAGTACTCAAGCCATGAGGAAAAATCAATTTCAAAGCAAATTGAAGAAGCCCCTGAAATAGTAATGATGTGTCCACTTGAAGAAGCCTTGAAGTGAATTGAAGGATCCTTGACATAAATGTATATAACTCCAAATCCGTCCCTTTATGGCATAGCTTTTAAGCATGGCCCTCACGAGACAAGATAAAATGTGGTTGTTTCCACATTCCCACTTTGATTTGTACACAAACAAAGCCTTGAAGGATCCTTAAAAAAGCCCTAAATCCAGGTGAAGAATCCCCTAAATTCAAGTGAAGAAGCCTACAGATGTCCAAGATAAATATTGCAAGATGGAGATTGTTGAAAGTATTATTTGTGGTCAATTCAGATACCCTATATTTTATAAAAAAATTACCCTACATAACTAACTCAAATAGAAGCAAAAGTTACATGGTTAGAAATATTATTTTGATACCTTTCCAACGATATATGGAAGTCCCTCTAACTCCCTAGGAATGAGGAGATATGAGTTTTTTCGCTCAATAACCCAGTTAGAAAATTGAGATCGGCTCAACTAATTTTTGGGGACAGAGTTACTATAAATACATGATAGAATTTCACATTTATAGTGAAACCATTGAAGATATCAAGTATGAGGTGTGCTCAAGGTGTTAGGGTGTCTTCATAGTGTGCAAGGAAATTCTAAGGGATTCTCTTAAGAAGGGCAATTTTCCAAAGGAAGATGAAGTCTTGTGAAGATTTGTTCTAAGAATTTTCTTTGAAGGTCATCTTGGAATTTTTTATATAATTTTTTTTATAGAATGATTCAAATAACAAAACTTGGAGTTGTTTCAGAAGAAAGTGAAGGACCTTGGGTACAAAATTAAGGTCTTGAATCATTATAGGGTTTTCTTCTTCAAAACATGTCATCTTTCCATTTTCGCTATAACTCTTTTTTGGGAACGATTCAAGGAGAGAAAATTGGAGGATTTTCGTAGAATATATCAAAGAATATTGAGTACAAGTCTCATATCCTAATTCAATACAAGTACATATTTATACTTGTTTTAAGTTAGGGTTTGTAATTAGTCCCAAACGGGTGTTCGAGACAAAACCGTTATATTTGAAGCTTGGTAGGTCAAAGTGGAATTCTAGTTGTTGCATTAGAAGGATAAAAAATCATGATATTCGAGGTCCATGTTTTAGAATAAAAAATGGAAAATTGAGCTCGTGGCGAATCTTACAAGTTTGCATATTTGAGGTATAGTTCTCAGCAATTTGGTATGCAGATTTAAGAAGTGATTTTGTGATTCTATTTGAAGGTTGTTATGTTGTTGTGAGGCTATGATGTTGTTGTATGATCTTCTATGGAGTTTTGATGTTGTCGTGAGTGGATGTTGTCGTTAGTGGACGTTGTCATGAATGTATGTTGTTGTTAATGATTACATTCTGGAAATGATGCTATGAGGCTTGCTATGATTTGAAGGATTGTTTGTGGAATGAAGCATGCATATTTGGAGTACATCAGTGTGAAGATAGTAACAATGTGATGAAAGTGACAATGGTAGCGTGAATACCATGCCAGTGACAATGTGAAGACAATGACAGTTTGAAGACAATAATATTGTGATGATAGTGACAGTCAGAGTGTGAAGACATTGAGAGAGATAGTGTGAAGACAATGAAAGTGGTAGGTTGATACTCTTATTCATATCAGGGTGGCAGGGTGGTGCTCGGGAATATTGGTGTCTTCATCAATAGGTCGTTGTCTGTACTTTAGGGAGTGTGTGCTTCTTTCAAGTTGGATCTAGTAAATCCAGGGGGTTGGTGCCTCCTTCTAGTCGATGCTGGTAAATTAGGGAGTTGTAGCTCCCTTCAGGTTGGTGCTTGTAAATTAGGGGTTTAGTGACGCCTTCCATTTGATGTTGGAGAATATTGGAAATTGGTGCTTCCTATGGATGTAATCTCAACATGATATAAGAAAAACATTATGTGGTTTTCTCTCGTTTAGGTTTCCACATAAAAACATTGTGTTTTGTGTATGTTTTTTTTGTGATGATGAGTGGAATTATTAATGGTTAATGTTTACATGATTTGATTAGGGTTAAAAATGGTAAAAAAATGCTCAATATTGATTCACCCCCCCTCTCAGTATTGGTGAATATTCCAACAATAATACCCCTAGCGCAAGGGCCTTAGGTTCACATATTTATGATAGTGTTTTACTCACTCACTCCTAGAAGTTTTATGAAACTCCAATAGGTCATGCACTAGACCATATTCCAACTGAACAAAAAAATATACATAGGATCTTATATGTCCTTCACCTATAGAATATGAATCTATCCCCTGGATTGAATCAGTATCTAGAGAAGCAATGTGTAGAATACAATATCTTCTAACAATAATAATATGAAAACCCTTCTCTAAAAAAAACTCACAAAAAGGGAAATCTATGACTCTGAACTCAAACACCAATACCAAAGCAAAATATCTCTCACACAAAGATACACAAATAAAAAATAATACCATTCTCAATACTCTTGTCCAAAGACAAAAGATCTAACCCCCACATCCCAAAAATGAGCTAGCTTAAATCAGATATTTAGTAGTCAAGGCTAGTTACTTAGGTCCCGATTCTTTGGTAATCCCTTGTCCAGGTCACATCACTATCCCTCCAAGTCCAAAAACCCAAAAGGTTAATTACATCAAAATAATAATTTTTTCATAGTTAAATCTGGATAAGCCTCCCACAGAGGATAATATAGGGTCACAAGGGTAACGACAACTAGGTTTGGTAGCCTTGGTGACCAAATCGTGGGTGGTGACCATGAGACAATTAGGACGATATACTAGCACATAGACTAGGAGGACCAAGGATGTTATGCAGTAGGGTGGATGAATGACCAGGTATTGCATAGCAAATTTTAACAGAGAACAACACAACTTGGCAATGTGATGGATTATGTGTGTTACTTGTCACAAGGAAACATTATTGATAAGTGCATTGAAGGTATGTGAATGCCTTACAAAGCAGGGACATGATCTTCATGGAATATCATCTATTGCCTTAGATGGATGACAACATGGTCTCGTGTTGGGTAGTTAGTTGTGTTAGCACTCTGTAAATTTTGTCCGGCTGATAGACAAACGACAGAGGTAATTGTTTCAACCTACTTTAGAGTTGGGCACTAGCTTGCTCAACTCGGAGAGGGCTCTCTCGTGTCAATTGACATTTCTTTGGAAATCGGTGGCTAGATTTGGTTTGTTTTGGGGGTTTTTATAAATTTGTTGGCAAGGAAAGGGAGGGACACTTAGGGCTATGGAGTTGAAATTCTAAAATTGAATGAAAACAATGACTAGCCGGTAGAACTCTCTAGAGGATAAAGGCTAAGTGAGGCAATGAATACGAGTTATAAATTGTATTTAAGAAGGGTGTAAGAGGAAGGAGAAAACAAATAACTGCATCATAGCATTATTGAAACGAAATATGGGAAAGGAAATGCGACCTCAACGGTGTAAGGGACTATGGAGACTTGGACCACTTCGAGAAAAGGTAATTGTCTCCCTACATGATCTGATAAATTGGCTCTGGAAATAGAGACGGGTGAGATGGTTATTACGGTGTCAAACACATCAGAGTCCCTATCAATTGGGGCTTCTTCGCTTGGTGGGGGATCTTGCTCCGTTATAGACAAAATGACAGGATCCACGACAATGATGAAAAATACCTGTGAATGAGCGGAAGAGACTCGAATTTGGTGCATTGTTGAGCTTAGTTTTGACTGGAGCGGTCGTGCCACTTTTACCATTCAAACGATTTGAAAAATCATAAAATAATGACGAGGGTCACCCTCCTTATATACGCCTCCCGATATCGGGGACGAAGCAAAGCAGTTTGGGGTAGACCGTTTTTCACCCTGATATGCATCAGGTGGTGCCACATGGTCTTGAGGTGAAACCACAGTATTTTCATCAACCCACTTTCAAATAATTAAACCCCACGCTAGTTCTCTGCCCGATATAGTTGTTGACCATTGATCTATGATGCCTAAGATCCGTGATCCTTCATGTCCCATCAACTTCACGTCTCTGCTATATTTAGCCCTTTTTCTGCTAGGTGTGGCCCTATCCTCCAAACTATCGCGTCTCTACACTAGTTTAGCCCCTCGCTAAATCCCGAGACTTGGATCCCATCAAACAATTGTTATGGTGATAATAGGTTGTTCAAGTATGCTTTGCTCAGGCAAAGTGGTAATAGGTTGCCTATGGTTGGGTGGAAACGATGTAGAATCACCTACAATGAAACAATCACTCTAACATTTCGCAAGTATAAGGTGCATGGATTGGGTTTAGTCAAGACATGTCAGTTAGGTGTAATTTGAGTGATGCAAGTGGTTAATGGTCATGCCCAACTAGTAAGGTCATATTGATGCTCTCAACATTTTACTAATGTTAGTGCTTTTAAGATGTTCACATGACCAACTATGTGAACATCTTAAAAGCATCAAAGTATCTTGGTGAGTAACATATAAATCAAAACATGTCTTTGTGATTAACATATACATTAAAGCATCACCTAAATAAAGTATTATATCTAATATCAAGCTCAAAATAAACCCTGGCACATGAGGTGTAATCAAGTAAGAAAAATGAGGTGACTTCTTCAAAGCCAAATGAATCTAGTCAAATTGATAAGTCATACATACTCAAATATCAAATAGGTATCTAGGGAAATATGGAATATGCACCTCCTGCAGGATTTGGTGCTTCCATCCTCTACCTTCTCTAGTAATAATCTAACAACATGTATGTACCAAGAATAGATACCTCCACTAGGGATATGGTTAACTAGACCTCCATTAGGAATATGGTTACTTAATATCCTAATATCTTGAGATCAATACCTTTTTCAAAGATTTGGTTTACTAGACCTCCATTAGGGAGTTTAATACTCGATAATTTATTACTTAAAATTAATACCTCCACCAAGGATCTTGTTGGCTAGACCAGGACAATGAGGATCCAATACTATCACGAAGATGAGCATGCTCTTTCCAAATATCAATGATCTACCTAAACTTACACCATATATTGATTACTTCGCACAGTTCTGTAAACTAAACCAATACCTTTAATAAGATTCAATACTTCTTATAATAATCAACTTCTACTTATTCCCTTGCCCAACAATCAAGAGTTGCCTAAATATTTCTCATTCAATTAATTCATCACGCTAAATTATTTAAATGTTTCATGACCATTGGCCTAGCAATTGAACTTTTATCAAGCCAACCCCTCCCTTTATAGTAAATTTCCTCATTAAGTCTCAAGCTATATCATCATGTCATAATCCCAAGTGAAATAGTCATGTATCACTTTAACCAAGCTTGCACAGTCCAATCATATACCATAGTGTTCATTGAATGACTTATGCATCACCCCACCTAATTATCATGTCATCTAGTATAGTAATCAAGTCAAACTTTCTGCATTCCATTTCCCTAGGTTCACATCATACCACCAAGCTCATCATTAGTGCCATGTGTATTAATTAAGCTTAACAACTTCAAAACCACCTACTAGGAGACATCCTTTTCAAGGGATATCCAATCATCCCCATTTGAATGCTCCAGTATTCAATCATTCATCAAGCTAAATTTCCTCCAATACATTCTAGTATGCACTAAGCATCATTAAAATTCGAGTATCACACATTCGGGAAAATGTCTATTGACTTCAATTCTCCCCACATTGATCCTTGTATGCACCTTGTTTTTTACATGACTTAATTTTCCAACCTCAAACTTCTCATAACATATCTCACCATTTCTATAATCACCCTATCCATCTGTAATTTTCTTTTAATTATCTTTCCCTCATTTCGTATACTGTCATCTCTTCTTATCAATTCTTCCCACATTGATCCTTGTATCACCTTCTTGTTTACATAACTTAATTTACCAATCTCAACCTTATAATAACATATCTTGCCATTTCTATAATCACCTTGTCCATGTGTCATATTTTTAAAATTATCTTTCCCTCATTTTGTAACACCCCTTTTTCCCATAGCTTGTAATTAATCATTAATTATGATCACCATGCTATGGCATGGGAACAATGTAAATGTATTATTTTTTAGATTTCTAATAACTGACTCTGGGGGTGAAGCCTCAAAGTACTGGCCATTATATCACTAGAGGAAAAGTGTGAGGAAATTGTGGAGAGGGTTCATTATGTCAAAATGACCCAAATTTCTCCTTGCTGGAATAATAAGCCTCATCCTAATCCTAGGGAGAAAATAGTTAATGAAGAAAAGGATAGGTGGTTGAACAATCAACTACCTCAATGAATGGAAGCATGGAGGGTTTGGTTGGGGAGACAGAAAACTGTGAACCAAAAGTACCGCAAAGGGTAGTTTTTCCTGTAGGCCTAGACTGATCCAAGTTTCCTTCTGATAGAAGGAACATGATATGTGGAGAACCATCTTGAGGAGGAGAAAGTTGTGCAAGAATACACGCGAAAGAGACAAGACAAAAAAAGAGGTGTGCAACCCGGATATGTAGAGAAAAAGAGGAAGAGTGCGAGAGCCTCTCCAGCTGAGAAGAAGAAATGGAAGCTCAATAAGATATTCTGGTTACTGAAGAGAACACGAGAAAAAGATCTCTGAGAGTTTGCAAAAAAAACATGACCTGAGCAGAAGGTCCCGAGATTGATGCTAAGGGAGCATCTGATAAACCTCGCAGAGGCTGTGACAGAGAAAAATCTCTGAGGAATTGCAAGAGTTGTTGTGATAGAGAGAGAGAGTCTTTGAGAAATTTTAAGAGTTCCCTAGTGATATCATGGCTTGGCACGGGGGTGGCCAGAGTGCTAAGAATGAATGCCTATGAGCCTACGGTTGGGTGGAGAGGCTAACACCCACAGTCAGTTGATCGATGATCGACTGTAATAGATAAGTATTTTGTTTATCCTGTGCACTTGGATTGAAATGCATGTTTTGAATGTCTGAGTTTTCTTATCTCCGAGTTAATTGGGTAATGTTATGTTATCTATTTTGGATTTAAATGCATGTGTGTGTATTTCCTGGTTGAAGGAATAAACCTTTGATATTTTGTAAGTTTTAAATTGTTTCTCTTCTGAAATCTTGTTGCAAGGAATACACATATACTCATCTGAGTATAAAATCTCGAAGGAGAGACCCGTGCAAAGCGTGCACAGGGCCAACACTTATTGAAGCATGGAAAGGATCTCAAGGTGAGTGAGTGCAAGGAGCGCAAGGAATGCACGGGAGAATTTTCCAAGTCTCAAGCTCAAGAAAGATAGTGAGATTTAGATCTTGAAAGGGAGGATTCCTTTATTTGGAGAATGAGCGGACGAGATCTGTTCGGGAGGAACCAAAGCCTTTCACGACCATTGGATCTAGATAAGAAACGCGGGTGTTAACCCCTCGATTCCTTCAGACTTCGCGAGTTCGACGAATGTTTTGTGTTCATTGTAAAGGAGGTGAATTCTTCAAAGTCCTAGAGGCTGAAGTTAATCTGGGTCATTGGTAGTAGAGGGATGTGTGTCCACAGATCAATGAATATATGGAAGCCCGACTATCTAGTGAAATTGAAATACAATCGCAAGAGCGTGCAAGTTTCGCGAAGCTCCAAAGGCCAGAGGAAATCCTAGTTGTTGTCGCCAGGTGCACGTGGCGACATATCGAGCGTGGTTCAGAGTTTGAAACTCTGGAAAAATCTGAGGTGTGTTGTGTTTTGGTTCGAGAACTCCTGAAGGTTGGAGTAGATATCAACCGCTCATTATTGAGGACACATGGACTGTTGATCAAGGTCCTTTGCATGTTTGGAGTTCGAAACTGCGGAAGGAAGTCTTGTACAAGGCGTGGAAAGCTCCGAAGCCTAGAGCCCGAAGAAGACATAGGTTGTCGATCTAAGGATCCTTTGGGATCCCTCTCAACCATTTGATCGTATGGACATGCATATCATGTCGAAAGAACATGGGATTCCACGTGTTGAGCAATGGTGATTCCATGTGTGGTGGCCTTGTGACATAATAAGGAGGTGTCGGTAACCCGAGGCAAGTGCCACATATTTTGTTAGTGGATTTCGGATTGGCAGGTGTCGCTCTAGGAGTGGTTGAATACTGAAACCTAGGGACCCTAGAGCTAGATATGTGAGATGTTGATATTAGGAGTCCGTAGAGAACTCCTCTAAACCGTCCGATCGACCAGTGGAAGGACTTGCGTATAACACTCCGACGAATTCCTACTCCGGGAGAAAAGGAGTGTGGAGCGGGTAGAACCCCCGAATGTCAAAGTTGTGAAGTAACAAA
>ML828407.1:48901-63766 GCA_009831015.1 Picea engelmannii | reverse complement strand
GAATCTAACCATGTGATTACATGTGTTGAAGTCGAACATGGTAGAAACCACTTGATTACCGGTCATTGATGAAACCATTAACAAGTGCGAGGGAAATCACCATTAATGTCAATGACTCCCAAGGTACACTAGTACAATCCATCAAATGTTAATAAATGAGTTGAGGTCTAACATTCAACGGAATCTCACCATCAGGGGTCAATGATGAAAACCCATTGTCGAAAGAGACGAAACCTGCCATTGAGGCATGCAAGTTCCAAGGTACCAAATAATTTCTAAGTCGTGTTTCCAGATAATGAGTTGGAGTCGATGGAACAAAACTCGTCACATGAGGGCCTTGATGCATCCCCCATAAATGAAATGAAATGAGTAATAGAATTTGAAGGTGAAACAGAGCATGATATAGGTTGAACTGGACACGGGGAAGGCCGACACAGAGAGAATGGACAACTGCAGATGGCCGACTCAATAGAGGTTTCAGATGAACTTCTCTTGAACATATGAATGACACGACCAATGATTTGGCAGCACTGACTCAGAGATGACTCAGGATATGACCTTGTGGCAAATTGAATGAGAGACAAATGGATTTCCCAAACCGACTTCAGATAATGAATAGGGGGGTGTCATGTTCAAGAGCGACACTTACTTCCAATAATATGAATACGAAAACATATCCCTTTCCCAAATTTTCCCCCACCATTTCTGGCGAGTACCTCTTTATTTTTACGCAAGATCGAGGAGGATAACATATTCTTGATGATGTAATCTCATCCTTCAGCTGAGTCCTTCGTATTATGTTTAACTAACCCTAGGAAGGAGTGGTTCGGTCCCATTACGGGTCTTTCGATGTTTGTTTAACGAGTCCAAAGATAGAAAACTCAAAGGTTTTTCATGATTATAGAGTCTGAAAAACACTCAAAAGAGAACTCTCTCAGTTCCTTTTTCATAAAATAGTCTGATGAGACCAAAAAAGAGATAAATTATCACCCAACAGACACTTTCTTCAAATAATTTAATGAGCGTGAAAAGAGCAAAGTCGCTCGGCAATCTTTTCATGTTTAGAGAGTCTGAAAAGAGCTTAAAGAGGACTCCATGGGGTTCCTTTTTTGTATAACCTTGTTGAGCCTGAAAAAGTGATAAAAGTGTGCTTGATTATGTTCTAATGTATTTTTGAGCGTGAGAATGGACAAAGACCAAGCTCGAGGTTTTGTGCAAAAAATCATAAAAAACAATTCAAACATGTGATGAAAAAGAGAAAAACATATATGTATCCCTACGTATGGATGTTGAAGTCATCATGTCTACAAAAATTCACACTCATAGGGGTATTAGGCATTAGGTTTGATAAATAAAACAATTATAAAAACCAACCAAAATGGTAAAAATTAAATATAAGTGGGTAAAAGTTCTTTTTACCATAGTCATTGTAACTTTGCAGAGATTTTAGCCCAAAACCCCTCTTTTGCCCTTGAATTTTAGCATTCGATTGTGGAAGGTACGAACAACCATTTGGGGAACCGTCTCTGGCAGTGAGGTAAGCTCCTTGTCTTCTATATTTTCATGGTTCAATTTTTTGTTTTCATTGGTAAATTTCAAGTTTTTGAGCTTGTTTTAGGGCTCAAATTTGTGCTCAAGCATTCTCGCAGGCTAGCCACACGGGACCTACGAGAATGCATGATTCTCACAGGTGGCCTCAAAGGAACCTACAAGAACCTCTCACTATGCCAAAGGGGCACCTGCGAGAACAACAAAATGAAAAATTTCTTTAATGTTTTCTCAATGAAAAATGTACCAAGGGTTGAAGAGAGTTGTTGACCTTCTTCTTATGGTTCTTGTGTAGGCATTTGGCTATCACCATGGTTCTGGAATGGCGTGAAAGAGAGAATGAAGAAGATGATGTTATTGCCAGGAATAACTCAGGCACCATTGTTTCTTTGCGAGACTGTGGTCTCTTGAAATTCTTTTGGATCCCGGGTATGAGGGCCCAAGTCAGGATATTGGAGTACCTCATTCATATGTGGGACATGGACCAACAAGAATTCCACGTAGGGGTCCACACATTGTCTTTGGATATCAAGGATGTTTATTTCCTGACAGGACTATCATGGTATGGGTACCACACTAGCTTGACTGGTAGCCGAGGTGGTGGGCTGCCTATGAGTGAATATTGTCATCAGTATTGTGTTCCAAAGGCGGAAAGAAGGAAAGGAAAAGTGGCCATTTGAGAGGTCCAGAATTTGACCCTTCGCACTATTTTTTTCACCATTGCTTGTATGGTTGGGAACGTTGTTCTACACATGGCTCTCCAGAGCTAATTTTAGTACACCATAGAGTGTACTGAGCCTTGGGTCTTTAACTGGTCAGACGCAATCCTTCATAGCGTGAAGAGGCAATTGACTAAATGTAGGAGAGGTGACCTGAAGCAATTCGGGTACGGGTCATTGTTGGTTTCCTTCTTTCTTGAGAGGGTTCCCTTGTTGACGTTGCATGTTGAGTGGGGTTTACCGGCTCCAGAGGATCTGAGGATGCTGAGGTGGTGTAACCTCATGGCCCGACATGTAGTTGGACCAATCATCAAATACAATGATTCCTTCTTTGACTGGTTGCGACCACAAATGTTGATGGTCAAAGATTATGCCTATGTCGGGTTGGACTTCCGAGGGGATCCATACTTGTCCCTACTCGAGGGTGCTTAGTGGGGAGATATCGGTAAGAAGTACACATTCTTTACTTTTTAAATGTTTTTGTGAATTTTATCATATGCAAATGTTTTTATGTTCGTCCAAGGTCTAATTACAACAATTCTTTTTTGATGACACAGACGTGGGGCCTTATCGACCTCCAGGTACTTCTCCTATTCAACAATGAGGAGAGGTGGCTCCATTGCCACGATGGGACACTGAAGATTATGAGGCAGTGGAATAAAACATAGAGGGTTTGACTACAGACATTCCAGACATGCCTCTTGGAGAGGTCCCGCGACGTTATCAATGTCATACGGTGGGTGTGTAAGAGTCTGTTGGCCGACTGCTTCGTAGGTTTTCCCAGGAGGTCGTGTGTTACCATGAACGTCATCCACGACATTACTTTGTAGAAGATATGAGCTTCAGATTTTGAAATTTTGGTCCTTGGACAGAACTTTTTTGTAAAAAACGTTTTTGATCGTTATATATACATATGGATTCTACCGGCTTATCTTGTGTTGTGTGATACTTGTGATGTGATTGATTTATAAATGACCCAAATGTCTGTCTAATACATAGTTAGCTAATGCATCAATTAATGTATTTAGACATCTAGGAATATGTTGATACTCAATATAATCAAAATAACATTCCAAGAGGTGAATTCGCAAATATACACGTAACAAAGTAGGACTTTGAATAGCATAGACATTACTTAACTCTAGTACTATGAGTTGCGAATCGAGTTGCACAACCAAGTGACAGATACCGAGCGAGATAGAATCAGTCAACAATTTGATAACGGTGCTATACTCTGCAATATTGTTGGTCTCACGGCCGAGGCACACACCTCGTAGAGTGATAAGTTCGTTTGTAGGGGCATAAATTGCCCATGCAACGGAAGCAAGGTTCTCAGTACTATGGCTTGCTCCATCAAGGAAGCCAATGTGGGGTAGTGAAGACTTTGACATATGGAAACCAAACACAACGTAACATAAGGGCAGAGACCAGATAACGAAAAAAAACATACTACAGTAACACACAAGAAGTATGATACAATAAAATACAAGTACTCGTGCACAGGTGATCTTATGCATAGTACTTCTTTAAGTACAACCCATTTCTAGGTTCACTCAAAGGGATACGTCGTAATCTACTAACTTGTAAGAACCTTTCTCCAAAACTCGTCTAACGATATAAGGACCTCACCACATGGCTTCGAATTTTCAGCTCCTGGCATATCTCGATATTGTTCATAGAGGAGAACCAGATCTCCTTTGGAGAAAACATGAGGCTTGACATGTTTTTCATATTGGGCCTTGACACGTTTCTTCTGGGCTTCTATGACTAGGGTAGCATCACATTGATTTTCGCCTAATCACATGAGATACAATAGACGTTCTTCCTCGACAGAAGTGTTTGGTAGGAGTTCGACGGCTAGTTTTAAGGAGGGTATCTCACATTCAATCAGGAGGATGGCTTCTAGACCATAGACTAACCGAAAAGGTCTAAACCCAGTAGCGGACTTAACAGACATCTGGTAAGCCCACAATGATGAAAACAACATTATGTGCCAACTTGTTTTGTGAATCCCTATCATTCATCGAAGCATGGTTATGAGAACTTTATTAATCACTTTGACTTGGTCGTTGGCTTGTGGGTAATAGGGCGTTGAGTTTTCATGGTGAAGACCCAAATTTTCAGTGAGTTCGGACATCATGAAGTTTCTAAAGTGGCTACCATGATCAGTGACAATAGCCTGAGGAAAACCAAAAGGAGCTATGATGTGATTGAAAATGAATAATTATGCGGTCTTTCCAGTATTGTCAAATGTTGGCATCGCCTCGACCCATTTCGTAAAATAATCTACGGATACAATAATGTATCCATGCCCCCTGGCCGAGTGGGGGTGACATGTCATGAAATCGATACCCCATTTCGCAAAGGGACCAACAGAGACCACAGGGTGAAGAGGAGCAGGATGGGATCGTATCTTATAATTATAGGTCTGGCAAGCGTGGAATTTTTGGATGGTGATTATGCAATCATTAAATAAATAAGGCCAAAAATACCCTTCTCATAAGATCTTCTGGGCAGTAGCATACCCGGACATATGACCACCACAGGCTCCAGAATGGAAATCATTTAAGGCTTTCTCGGCTTTGTCAAACGTGAGGCAGCGTCAAAAAACTGAGTCAATCCCACGACAATAAAGAGTATCCCCGAGGATAATATATTGATGGGATTGGTAGTGTATTCGACGCTAGTCAGTACTAGACAAATTGGGTTGGAAAGTCTAGGTTTGGAGATATATGATGATATCGTCGTACTAAAGATCATCGAAAATAATTATGAAAAGGGATTCTTTAGGTAATGAATCGGTTGCTACATTTTCCGTTTAAGAGTAGGGAAAGTCGCATATCAACTCGGCAAACACTAAGGACTTCTTGGACTTAGCTTGCTCGAATTCCAATTCAAACTCCTGGAGTATCACGATCCATTTGGAGTATTTTCCCCCTAGCAATTGACGTGTGAGAATGTGTTGCATAGGGTTGCAGTTAGAAATTACCATAGTCTTGCGAGAGAGGACATGGTGTCAGAAAGGTTGAACTACTTGGACGGCTGCCAAGGCCAATTTTTTGACATGTAAATACTTGGTTTTGGTAAGTGTTATACTTTGACTCAAGTAATAGATAACATGTTCATCATGAGAATCATCCTCTTGGATGAGAACCATAGCGATGGTGTAATCTAAGGCTGCAAGGTAGAGGAAATAATCGCGACTGTAATCGGGGGGGAAGAGAAGCGGAGCACGTGTCAGGGACAGTTTCAAAGCTTCAAAGGCTTTTTTTGTGATGGTATCCCATACGAACTCAGCCCCCTTTTTTATTAGTCACGTGAATCCAAGAGTTATCTCGACGTAGTTCGAGATGAAATGACGAAGAAAATTTTCTTTCCCTTGCAAACTTTGTAACTGGTGAAGTGTATAAGGAGCAGGGAGATTGAGAATCACCTCGACCTTTAAAGGATCTACCCTGATCCCTTGACGTGAAACAATAAATCCTAGAAGTCGATCGGACTCTACGCAGAAAACACATTTGTGAGGATTCAAGCGTATATGGTAAAACTGACAACGGAGGAAAATGGCTCGGAGGTGGATTGGATGATCGACTCGGCACATGGAATGAGTGGGTAAGTCATCAAGATATGGCTACATGATGTGCTTGATATCATGGAAGGCATAAGACATAGCGTGCTGAAAAGTTGCACCAGCGTTCTTGAGACCGAAAGGAAGTTTTCGATAGGAGAAAGTGCCCCAAGGACAAATGAAAATGGTTTTGTGTTGATCCTCGGGAACAATATCGATTTGATTATATCCAGAGAAACCATCCATCAGAGAGAATATTTCACTTTCGGCGCAATCATCGACAATCTAAACGATGAATGGGGTAGGAAAGTTGTCTTTAGGACAAGCTTTGTTAATATCCCTATAATCAACACATACGCGGATTGTGCCTTGTTTCTTTTCGATCGGGACAAGATTGGAAACCCAGTCAGTGAGGGCCACCAAGTAAATAAAGCCATCTTTGAGAAGTTTCTTGACTTCAAGCTTGATAGCAGCCGCTTTACGGGGGTGAACTGGACAAAGGCATTGTCGGACGGGTTTAGCATCTGGGTATGTCTTAATTTCATGTATCACAATGTCAGGGTCGATACCCAACATTTCTTCATATCTCCAGGCGAAGACGTCACGAAAATCTTTGAAAAGTGACTTGTAGGTGACGATTTCATCAGGGGAACATGAAGCTCCAATATGCACATTTTCGACAATTCCAGGTTTGATGGATATGTCGAGGGGAATAGTGGGTGAGATATTGCTTAAGTTCCCTTTGGAAAACACATCGTGTGTGGACTTGGGAATAGTTGAAATGATGACAACGATCGATGAGGTCGATATCCGTTGGTAGCTCTCGATGGTGTGTTGTTTCAGGAAGAGGATGGAACGGTGATGGCCATCATTCCAGGGGGTGTCTTCCATGACAAACATAATCATATCGTCCGTGGGAAAAATGATGTGGAAAGGATCTAGAGATAAATCACCCAGAGAGGGGGTAGAAGGGGTTGCTGATTGAATGGCCTGATAAGCAGATTCGACTGGACTTAACGACATTTTTTCATCGTAATGAAGATGATCGTCAGGGTCGGGTACCATCCATGGGTCATGAGACGCAGGGGTTCTATGAATCAAGGTGGAGATCATGTTGATTGAAGCAACATATGAGTGTGGAATATTGGGTGGTGGAATGGGGAAGGTACCCATTAACAAAGAGTCTTTGAGAAGACCTACACCGATGTTATCGTAACCTGGTGGGGTTTTGGCGATGAACGATATGTTGCCAGTACGCGTATCCGAGTTAAAGAAGGATAATTGGTCGACGATAATTACCTTTCCTTGATGTGGGAAATGTACAACACAAAAAATATTCGACACAACTACACGCATGGAATCGATCCATCTATGGCCAAGCAGAAGATTGTAATCGAGAGGAGCATCAAAGACTTCCCCTTTGACTTGGACCATTTTACCTTCTAGCATGATTGGCAATGAAGTAAGGACACCATAAGGCTTAAAACCAAATCCATTGAAGGCTTTGAGTGTTTTATGGGATTCAATCATAGAGGGAGAGTCAATGGATTTCTAGTAGGTAACAAACATGACACACGTCGAGGCACCCTCGTCGATGACAGTTCTAAAAATGTTTTTGTCGGAGACAATCACTTGGATTTGGAACATGAGTTGAGGGGGTAAACTTGGAATGTGATATTCCAAGTCAAAAATTATTAAATTCATATCTGTCAAGTCAATTCCATCGATAGCTTTCAACATCACCTTCCATTGTGTGGGACAACTTTGAAGGACTTCGAGGGCTAACATCGCGGAAGGTGCTTGGGCCAGATCTTCAACAATGTTGTAGTTCTGGGCAACATGAGCATGAGGATTGAAAGCCAATTTTCGAACGACTCCCTTTGGAGGGGGGCGAAGAACTGTGTCAAGGCTCTACCATTCAAGATGAAGAGGACCATTGGTAGGTGGAGTCGTGGGAGAGGGTTGGACCAGTAAAGGAGGTATAACATCAACCTTCTCCTTAGAGGGAGAATAATCTTTGGCTCGAGTGGTAAGTGCGATGTCATTCTTCTTTGAATCGCCAGTACACATTAATACATAAGATGTAGTGGAAGGGGAATGTTGGTCATGAATGACCAATTGGGCCTGTTTTTGAGAGGGGAAGTGTCGGGACAAAATGGTCGGAGTGTGTGGTTTCGGGGCCCCTTGAAGGAACTTAGTAACCTTGACGCGTCATGGACAATCCTTTGTGTAGTGATCATCACCACAGATAAGACAAGGGTATCGGGGTTTGCGCTAATCCCTATCATCAACAGGTGGAGTTTATTTTTTCTCTGCTTGCAAAGTATTTTTGTCCTCCTTATTCTTACCCTTTCCCTTTCTAGATTTGTTTTTACTGGCTGGGGTAGATTGAACTTCATTTACCTCAAAATTCTTGCCAGTGGGAGGGGTAGGAGACGAAGCATTTTGAACATTAGAAGAAGTGAGTTTGGGGTTGTTGCTTGAGGTGAAATGTGGTTGGGCATGGAAAGTGCCAATCACACTGTCGGCTACATGAGAAGCAGCTGGAGTAGTTGAAGTGGCGGAAGTGGAAGGACAAGGTGCATCAGGGAGTAAGTCGTAAAGAGTACCCATTTGTGAGTAAACAAGGTCAAGGTATTGAGCACAACTTATGGCCTGTTCTTCCGTGACAAATCCACCCATGGCGATGTCACAACCAATGTCATTCACAAATTATTTTGTGAACCACTCTGCCAGCAACTGATCGGGAAGTTCGAGTTTGATGAGACGTCATCTCCGTTTCCAGTCGTGAATGTGATCGGATATATGAGTGGCTTTGTTTTGTTTGAATGAACTCAAAATATCGGTCCCTATTTCATAACGGATCAGTAACTGGTAGTGGGTGAGGAAATCCATAGCTAGGGTGTTGAAGTCGATGAAGAAACCTTGTGGTAATTCTATATACCACTTCGCGGCGGAACCTATGAGAGTTCGTTGAAAAAGACGTAAACGTATAGAGTCATCCATCAAGGATTTGGATGAACACCAGAGGTGAAAAGTCATGATGTGATTGTTCGGGTCCTCTCCAACTTTTCCATTGAATTTAGGGATGTCATATGGTAGCTTGGCTGGTATAGCAAGCCAATGGGGAGAGTGATGGATTGGATCGTTTAAAATCCTCGACAGATCCAGGAGGTCCAAAGTGGCCAAGAAGGGTAAATGTCTATTCACATGCGGGTACTAGTGGCTTTGGGGAGGGAGTTTCGTCGACAAACCAGTGGGACCATAAGAATTCTGCATATAATGCGAAGACCCAGGCAGATTCGGTGGTTGTTGTGGAGGAAAGTAGCTCATGGGATTGTATCCTTGAATAGGGACGTGAGTTTGAGCATTCGAGCCCCAAATAGGATTGGACATACCTGGATATGGTTGGCCTATACTCGGGGGTATAACGGATGTAGCTGGAATATGTTGCCCCCCAGTTGATTGAGGATTATGTTGTATCATATGGTTCCAATATTGGGCCAAGGATGGAGGTATGTTTTGTCCATAGGGTGGGGTCAGTGGGGGTTGTCCTCCAATCGGGGGTTGAGTTCCCATTGGGGGTTGTGTTCCAATTGGGATTTGTGTTCCAATAGGAATTTTCCCTACAAGGGGGGGTTGAGTCAAACCTCCTTGGTGAAATTTTCCACCAATAGGAATCTGGTAATTTGGTGTGAACGACGGAATGGTGCCACCGATAGAGGATGGAAAAGGTCCTCTGAAAGGGGGTTGAGGAAGTGTCGGAATGAAGCTGGGAGGAGAGTGCCCAAAAGAAGAGGGACCACCAGGAATTCTGGATGGAGTTTGTGTAGGAGTGGAAATAGAAGCATTCAACTCACGGTATCCCGGTGGAAGTGTTGGGGTGACACTGGGCGAAAGAGATGTGCCAATGGGGGCTTGACTAGCCATGGTAATCCCAGTGTGAATACTCGTAGTATCTATGTAATGGACCATTTGTAAAGGGAGGGTCAAGATGTGGTTGGCTCACGGAGTGTCTATTCCAGGAAAATAATATGCAGTAGTAAAAGGTACTACATCTGGGTCATAGGTTTCAGGGAACTCAAGCCCGACAGTTATATCAACGCCTGCTCCAGAGCCAAAGATATCCTGTCTAAAAATTCCAGTGGCCCAAAAAGGATCTTTACCCTCGAGTCCTGGAAACGGTCTAGTTGGTGATCTGAAAGACTGAACAACTAATTCCCCCGAAGGGGCCAGTCGCATAATACGTCTCTCTGAGGTGGGGTGAAGTCGAAATTCCTCTGGAGAATTGGAAATTTAGAATCGTTCTAGAGAGTCAGTTCTCTCTAGCTATGTAGTGGTGACGTCTTGGACTTCACTCTGTTAAGGAGAGCCCTCTGGTGATCTTGTAGGAAAGGGTTGAGAACCTCCCAAATTTTCTGGGGGTAAGCCCTGCATTCTACGTGAACGACGTGGAGCGTCTATTGTGAACGAGTTACCAACTTACGAAGAAAATCATGTGGTCAACTTGGGTAAACAAACATTACGCGCTAGTAAAAATTCTAAGAAACAACACCAAGAAAACAAGACCTTCTAATTCCGAAGTTACTAGTTGGTGATGAAATCCAACGTCGTAACAACGAGATGATAAGGGGCTAGGCTAGGGTGGAAAAGTTACGCTGACGACCTGCTTAACGGTCTTACACCCTGGTGCAAGCTCCCACACATAATCGTGGGTATATCCTCCAAGGAGACCGAGTGATTTTGGCCAACGTCGATTCCAAGTACCATGAAGACTTGCCCCTTCACAGTCACCTTGTGTAAGACCCTAAGAATATAGGCCACTAAGGTTACCACCGACAACAATAAAGCTTGGGGGGACAGTCGACAGTCCAATCCACACGCTAAGGTAGGGTATCTAGCCCAAAATCAACTTGAGAGGCTTCCACTCATCATTGTGGGTATACCTCCAAGTGACCCCCGTAATACGTGCAATCTCTACACTGATATCAATGAAGCAGGGTGAGTAACTCTGTCAATATCGATGCGACCTCAGTTTTGGCCCTTGTGTGAGAAGGACTTCCCGGGACAAAATGTTGCAAATGGAATTTGACACTCCTTAACACAAGATGCTATTGTGTTTTTTGTGCTTTGGAGAGTGTATCTCTCTGCCTATTCCAAAGCTCTAGCCTAGCTAATTTTTGGTGTAATAGAGTCCTAGAAAAGAGTTACTAGTTAAATTTTAAAATTGCGCAATATTATTAAGGGATGTTGTTACTCAAAGGAAACAAAGATGAAACCGATATTGTGTGAGACTCTGACCCAACAATGCATAGATAGGAATGAAAAATATAAATTTTAGTTCAATGAATCCTATGTACAAGATGGAAAGAGAAGTTTTCCAGAACAATCTTGAACTACGATATGCAATCTCCTTTAAAATGCAATATCAACGAATGGCGTAACAATGGCAATTCTCTATCTGTTCTATTTCAACAATTGATTTCCAATATTTTCAAAATGAAAAAGAAAAATGTTTTTTACTTTTCAAAAAGAACCACCATGGTGGTGAAACTAAGGAAAACCAATAACTAATGAATAAGCAATAAACAAAACCCAAACCAATATTTCAATGGAGACAAAAATGATAAGAAGACAAGACTAGTCTTTTCAATTGCATGAGAAAAATGATTTTCCAAGTAATGAGCAAATGAGAAATACAAACAATCCCAACTTTCAAACTGATCACCTGCTCCTAACCAAACAAGTACTTTGATTCCAGGATCAGAGATTATATCCTTGCTAAGAAAATTCAAGAGATGAGAGTTAAGAAAAAGATGGACAAGAAGAGCCTTTGATTTCCGAAGACTGATCATGCACAAAATCCGAAGTCAAGAAACAATCAACCAGTGGTCCAAGAAGTTATTTTCAGACACCTATACGGATCGGGGCATATGAGCATATCAAAACCTTAAATAAATAAAAAAATTAAAAAGGGTTCGTAGGCTAACAGTAATGTATAGTGCGAGAATGGAGCATTCTCGCAGGCTGGCTTCAAGTAGAGTGCAAGAATATCACACTAGACTGAAAGGTAGAGTGTGAACTCAAGGGGTTCTCATAGGTCACAGAGGGGTTCAGTGCAAAAAGGCCTGAAACTAGGAAAATTTTTGGAAAAAGACAAACATTTTGAAGCAACTTTTGGACCCAGAGAGTCTGTCAGAGTTTTCTGAAGACTCAGAGATTGATAGAAATGAGGAATGGTAAGGCAAGAGAAAATGGCCAAGGAAAAACACCAAAAACCACTAAAAAATGGGTTGCATCCCCAGTGGAGTCGCCAATTTTGTTATCGGACTAATCGGTAGGTGCGGACACTAATAGATCTCCCTAGATCCACCTGGATCTAGAACAAAACAGGACATGACATGACTCTTTCCCTAAGTTACAACCATTGAATTAGCTAGTAAGGAGGAACAAATGGCATACCTTTGTATCGCTTCCTTAAGTCTTTGTTTCTCTCGCTTCACTTCGGTGCTCTCATAAGGTCAATACCAAGACAACACAAACCAACCAAAGTGAAGATAGAAAAATGTATTCAATGTCAACCTATGCATATGGTCAAGGAATTACACAATAAAGTAAGAATAACTTTATGGGAAAGGGACATACCACTGTATCATATTAACTGAAGGTAGAAGATACAACCTGATCGCCTTGATGTCACAAGCTTCCTTTCGGTGACTCTTGGTTCCAACACACACACTTGCTCTGTACTTGCATAAAGAAGATCCAATTCCTCTTGATATACCTACTAGGGTCTCCAAGCTTCTGTTCAAGTAGGGTTCTTCACACAATTCCTTCACCAATTCTTCAACTAATCTTGCTTAACCTTTTCCATGAGAATCCTTTCAATATATAGGAGAGGGTGAGATAGTTACATGGATGAGAATGATCCCACCAAATCAGAGAAGCCAGTAAAAGGAAAACCATATGAATGCCAACTTATTTTCTAGAAGATTCCCTTCTAGAACCCTCGATACTTCTTCTCTTTTCCAAGCTTAAAAACAATTTTGCACCCTATGTATAGAGCAAACTGCGAGAAGTTCACACCCTAGATGAAGGTGGCCTACGAGAATGGGTCATTCTCACACCCTAGGCCATATGTATCCTACGAACTCACTTTGAAAATATGTTTTCTGGAAGGAGATAAATGCCACTTTTCTCAGAAGAAAGTTCTTGTTGGGAGCCTGAGTACACTATTGTTAATACATCACCAAGATGACCAAAATCATGTGTAACACATGCAACCTGTATAAGGCCTGCATGAATGTACATGCACCCTACCTTCACACAGCCTGTGTGCATATGCATGCTGATGAAGTGTTAGCTGCGTGTCTGAGAACCCAGGAAATCCTTCTCAAGAAGAGGCAGTCAGCCTCTCCCCTGTAGAAGTGATCCTTCTCAGGGATATTCTGGGTCCTTCTAGGTCTCTGATTGAACAATCCATAGTCAGGTAAAAACCTCAGATCATCTTTTTCCTTGCATCTTTTCCTGTCAAAGTAAGTTTATGTGTCTTCAGTGGATTTTGGTTCTCAATACTAGTACTCCCTTCCTGAGCTTAGTCGCTTGTCTGGCTTCTTTTGAGGAGAAACAGAGGCACACATGGTCTGTAGTGCACCTACACGCATGCATACGCATCCTGTATTTAGGCAGCCTGCATGCATATGTTGGTTGTTGAAGTGATAGTCCTGTGTCTGTCTAGAAAATTTTGAGGAGGCAATCATCCTCTTCCCTATCAAGTTTTTACTTCCTAGGTTTTTCTTGTTTTGTTCTAGTCTCTGTCATAAGCAATTTTAGCCTAGGTTGTATTCCATCATAGCTTACTTTTTCATTTAAAATATTTTTTGTGTTTGCTATCTTTTTTACATTATTTTTAGCTTGAAATTTTAAGAAAAATGAGTTTCATTTTTATTTTTTAAATCCCCCTCATGGCCATGAATCGTGCATTCATCAGTTTATTTTAGAATATTTTGTTATTTCTTATTTGATTGGAAGAAAATATAAAAACAAAACTTATTTTGTTATATCTCTTTCTTTCCTAGCATTTTCTTTGCATTGTTATTTGAAAAAGAAAAAGAAATTAGCATAGCGTTGTGTTTTCTTCTAATTTTAAAAGCATTTCAAAAAAAAAAAAATAAGAAATATAATCATTCTTTGTCAGTGTTCATGTAAGTTTCATCATTTTTCAAAAAGATTCTTAACAACATTAGTTGCACTACCGTACCCCTTTTGATTAAATCAAGCCTTAGAAAGAATGCTAATTAAAAATTACTAGACTTTATGTTTGTAGGGTCCATCAACTAGATTAGGCTAGAGACTTGATTTAGGTTGGAGAGGAAACTCTTCAAGGATATAAAAAAAACATACAGGTCTGTGATCAGGAGTGTATAAGTCTAGTAACATGGAAATTATCTGGGACCCCCCTCTAACATAGGGGCTAAACATGAGGTCGCGTGCAGAAAGGTAGTGGAGATAACCCCTCCAAAGCTGAACCAAGCATAGTGGGGAATGCATATACAGGACTTGTCTTGGGATTCCATTGATCGCATTTGCCATGGATCTTTGTGGGTCTCGAATCCATTCAAGGTCCTCGTTCGTCTTCCAGAACACTTTCTTTTGATACCCTTGATCAGTTTCGGGCTTGATACCCTAATCATTCCGGTCCACCTGATTGTCGACTGTACCCACCTGATGATTGTTCACGAGCTGGAAACCTCTGCAAGTCATGTTGGATATAGGTCGACAAACTCTGCAAGTCATGTTGGATATAGGTCGACAACCTCTACAAATCACGTTGAAGACCAGTGCCCAGTCTCTACTAGATATGCTAGGGGCACACACCCACCCTCTGCAAGTCATGCTGGGGAAAAAAGTCCAGTCACTGCTAGTCATACTAGTAATAGGTATGTATCCTCTACAAGTCATGTTATCGACCCATCACTAACCTCTACAAGTTATGTTGGAGATGTGAAACCAACCACTGCTAGTCATGTT
>ML828407.1:35912-47570 GCA_009831015.1 Picea engelmannii | reverse complement strand
TTTTTTCAGACTCCTTAAAAATGAAAAAATTGTTGAGTGATCTTGTCTTTATCATACTCATTAAAATGGTTTTGAATAGATGTCTTTTTGGTGCTAGTTTACCCCATTTTCGAACCGACTAGACTACCTTCTAAAAAGGTACCCCATTGGAGTCTCCTTTTACCTTTTTTCAGACTCTCTAAATATGCAAAACCACCGATCTTACCTTCTCTGGGCTCGTTAAACTTACATCGAAGGACGTTACCATTGTGTGTTTTGTTAACCGCATTTGCATACCTACGTCTTTGTTCTAATGCTAGTTCCATGTTGCTCTCAACTGAACCATCTGAAGCATGCCTTATATGCAATCCATGTAGCACCTTGCCTCTGTGTCTTGACACCTTTTGCCCCGGGAGGGATTTTTACTGAGTGTCCTTGCTTTGAACATTAGTTTTGTCCTTGTGCCTCAAACTCATATGTTTGTGACACTCATCCCTCCTTTGTAATGTAACATTCTTTTATTCTTTTTCCAAAATTATTGAAAAAGATAAAAAAAAATCAAATATACCCCAAAAAGAGGAAGGGAAAAGTATTTTATTTGTATTGGAAGCACAATGAGTCATCCTTAGATAAAGCACATCCTTCCATTTGTTCGTCAAACCCTGGGATTTAATATTACCTTAGGAAGTTGTTCCCACTACATTGAGTTGTGTCCTCCTCCATGTTGTTATTCTTCCAAACATATGGAGAATTTGTGTTGCCTCCTGCCTCGTAAATTTATGTTAGTGCCATGCTACCTGAGTCTCATCATTTGTCATGCTATTGTCCAAGGGAAGTTTTTCCAAGCCTGATTCGACCCCTCTGTAGTTTGTCTCTTGCCCTCATGCTCGGCCATCTCGAAATTCCAATCAAGTCTTTGTTCGAAATCAATGAAGCTTTCAGTCTAATCATCAAGATTCTCTAGTCCATGACCGACGAGCCATCAAAGACCTCTGGGTAGTGAATTCCTACACTCATATTACACTCCTACCCGAGTTTTGAATATTTTGAAATTGTTTCTCGATCTCTGAAGACCTCATCTCCCGCCATCAGGCCTTATCAACTTCTAGAAGATGGATATTATACATGTATATCTTTTTTATTTTGATATGTATATCCACTATGTATTGCTCATGGCTACACTTTATATAGTTATATGACATGGATCTATAGTTTATTTGATTGGTAGCCATGATTTTATTTCATCCCGAGCATGGGTATGCCCGCCTCGGTGAGATAATTTTTATTTTGCAGATGGCACCTCTTGAATTCTGGTCCCTGGGCTCATCAGTTTGGTATGTTGATAAATATTGATAATGTATTTCGGCCATCAGATGCTCTTCTGACCTCACACATTAGGGGGCATCTGTTATAACCCTAATTTGCACCAAACATACTTACCTAACATCAAGCCATCCCATATGCCTTCTTTTCCAAGCTAGTATTGAACAAATCTGGTTAAAAAACCCTCTTTATAAAGGCCCATGCACCCTGCTCCATTATTGCATGCATGTACACGCTAGCTGCTCCAATACAGCTCGCGTGTACCTACAAAAGCATGGAAAAAGGAAAGTTGTTGACGAAACACACAACTTTGGGAAAGTTAACTAAAAATTTTGGCCATGCATGGCCGGTCATTCAACCAAATACCTAGCTCCTTATAGCATATAAAAGAAGGGGTAAGGGTCCCATTTGAAAGGAGGAAAAACATAGTAAAGAAACTCTACCCAAATTTGTATTCCCCTTTGCCCAAGATTCTGCAACCATTTTGTGATTTCAACGAAGAAGAGAAGCAAGTGTCTTAGCAGTTGGTGCACAGTAGAAGAGGAGCCCAGGACCAGATTCATGGAGTAGTGGTTGGCTTCATCATTGTAAGTTTCTTTAGTGAAGTTAATAATAAACAAGTACTTTTCCCATCCCACCATATGAGGTTTTTCATTGTTTATTGTGTACATGTTTATTAAATATCTAACCCATTAATCTATAGATCAAATGCATGTGGAGTTCTTTGTTTGTATTTTGTGAATGTAGGTCAGCCTTGGGAGGAGAGTTGCAGTCAAAGAGAGACCAAGCATGAAGAGGGATTGATATCAAAATGTCAGAAATAGGGTATGTTCACTTGATCTTCTTAACTGTGTATTTGCTTAAGAATAATGGGGATTAGGTCTGGGATGATGGTAAAAAGTAGGAATATTTAGGTCTTTTCTACATGCATGGTTAAAACCCTAAGTGATAGTCCATAGGGGGATTTCCCATCATAGCAACACCTGTCCTCCACTCTCCCTGGTGTCATGTCCAATTTCCCTTCATCCTCTCATCCTCTGACACCTGTACCTCCACGCTCCACACCACTTCCACTTGTGTCGTGTTCCCTCTCACTGTCATTGAGTCAGTGTCACTCCTCACGATTGCCTCCACCTTTCACCTTCCACCATCTGTCTCCCTTGTCACCTCCACCTAAACGGTTTTCCTCACTCTCTCGCCTACCATCACACCCTCTGTCCTCGCCATATCACCACCTCATCCTTCCAGCTGGTCATCGAGCATATGTTGTGTCCCGATGAAACTATATTGTTCACCTTCATATCTTCCCCACAAACATCCAATAAGGTGCAGATGATGAAGGGGAAGTCACCACATCTTCAAGCACAGACGTTGACTCTACCCTCCCAGATACCAATGTGGCAGTTATTATAGATATGGAAGGTGGGTGAGACATCATCTCCTTCCTTAAATAGAAGGTCAGAAGGGACAAAGCACAGAAGGTGAATATCAGTCCTTCCTGACAGATATCACATCCGACAGAAGACTGTATGGGAAGTCTGCCCAACATCTGCATGCACAGCCTGACAGAGAAGCTCCTCAATGTCAAGCATTGATCTCTTGACATGACTGTGTTTCAGGGAATCTGAGCCAGTTCCAAGTTTATGTAGGCATTTTTGTCATTTTTGTATCTATCATTGGTAGAGCCAAGCTCCCTACTATAAATTTTTGATGAAGCACTGGTTTCCCCTGGTTATGTATCTGTAAGTGAAACTTCTTTTTTAATGACAGACAGCTTCTTATTCCATCTAGTTTCCATCTAATGTTGAAAGAGTTCGTGATTCACTGATTCACATGAAGCATTGTCATAGTGTTATATAAATGTTTTATGGTAACGTTGTTATGATTTATTTTAATGTTCTTGTGATTTGAATACAAGAAGTTCTTGTGTTTAAATTCTTCCTCTTCAGGTTGTTGGAAGCTTGATGCTCATAACAGACCTTTTCACTTTCTAACAGAAGTCTTCCTCCTACTCACCCTTATTACAATTTACTGTCTAAAGTTAAATTAAGACCTCACTTGTTCATGCATAGCCTTAGTCCAAGATTCTGAGTTAAAACGATATTGTACTGAGTTTACTTCTAGTCGATCACCCTTTTTATAAACAAATCGTGACATAAACTGATGGGTATTAGGCTTACTCCTGCTGCAATCTAGGAGTGACTTCTGGTGCTAACATTTTTGGCATCGTTGTCGGGGACGAAGTTGAATATTTTCCCCGGGATTGAACGACATTGAGAATCTAATTCTAACGGTGCATCAAGTATCAGAGCCCTTGAAGATTGATACTGTGCACCTAGTGACTCCATTGCGATGAATCCACTGTGGCAAAACTATTGTTTTAGTTGTGTCTTCTAGAGGCAGACACACGCAGTCCCATCCATAGTTGCCTCTATTTACACCTAAAGATGATTCGGAGAAAATTATCAGAAAAGAAAAGGCCCTCAGAGAAGGAGCTTCGGCTGTTGAACCAGGTATTTTTGATAATTCTTGTTCTCCTCTGTTAGAAACTCCATTGTCTCCTTCACAGTTTCCTAGAAGACCTTTTACTGAAGTTTCCCATTTCCTGAACTTTGGGAGTGTTCCTACTAAGTTCCCTTCCCTTGGTCTTACATCAGAGGGAGAAACTCTTGTCACTCCTATCTCCCCTGACGTCCCAGCCTAGTCTAGACCAAGGAACTTGGGAGATTTTCATACCCCAGGCTTTAAGACCCCTCCTCTTATTATTGTTCCTACTACTGCAGAGAGAGAAACATATGTTGACTTGGGTCCCATAGCCTTCTCTCTAAATCCTCCATTGTTTCCTTTTCCACCTGGAATCTTAGTTCCAGTATCCCCTGTTCGAACTCCTTCTCCTCCTAGTTCTCCTCCACCTAATATTCCTATGCCAGGAGAAAATCCCCCCATGACCAGGATGGAGGCAATTATAACTAATAGGTATGCTCCCCTTGTATTTCGTCAGCCACTCAATGCCCTTCCATCAGATGGCTACCTCAAGCAGCTGCCCAAGTTTACAGGTGAAAGAGATATAACTACAGAAGAACACCTTGAAGCCTTTTACAATTTTACAGATCATCATGTCATCATGCATGCAGACATATGGATGAGGATTTTTTTTCATATCCTTGAAGGTGAGGCTAGGAAGTGGTTTAGGGCCCTACCTCCTGGATCTATCGATGGGATAAAAGCTTTGGATAATGCCTTCTTGAGATAGTGGGGAGATAATAAAGACTTCATGTATTACATGATAGAGTTTGGGTGTTTAAAGAGAAAGCAAGTTGAATCTGTCTCCAACTTCTCTAAGAGGTTCAATAAGATGTACCATAAGATCCCTACTGAGATAAATCCCTCATAAACTTTAGCCAAAATTACTTATTCCAATGCTTTTGACCCATATTTCTACCTTTTGTTGAGAGAAAGATGAGCCACTTCCCTAGCTCACATGCAGGACTCGACTGTGGAAGTTGAGTCGAATATATTGGTTGTTGACCGACTCAGGAATAAGACCAATAGAGACATACCCAGGAGAAGATCTGAAGCCTCCACATTCAATTCCTCTACCCTCCCCCCTCAGATGGATGAAGTAACTAAGGTGCTAAAATCACTTTCGGCTAATATGGAAATGTGGGAGTTAGAAGGAAAGCCCATATATAGAAATTCCCAAAATACTGATAGCAAAGGCTTCTGGAGGCTGAATAACAATGTTCCTCAGTTAATGCTAAGGGAACAGAGGAACGAATATAGAGATGATTAGAGAATTCAAACTCCTCTCCAAAATAACCTTGTTGTTGATGAGGAAGGAGAGGAGATAGATGAGCTTGGTCCTGAAATGCACTGTATTGAAGACACCTCCCCTTTTCCACATTTTACTCAATATTCATATGAAGAATCCCTCATGAATATTCAAATAAATCAACTGAGTAAGGGAGGGAAGGCCATGGACAGCAGTCCTAACAAATATAGCCTCAGGTCAAAGAATAATGAAGGGAATTTTGATATCCTTGATCAGCCTCTCATAGAAGAAAGGCCTTCTAAGCCTGTAGCACTCACTACCAAGGAAAATAAAACTCAGAATATTTTTCCAACAGCCAAATACCCTATCCCTGAGGTAAGGGAAATTCCTAAGCCTCCTTCCTCCTTTAGTTTTGAGCACGAAATTCAAAAAATTAGAATTCATGTACCCCTCTCAGAACTAGTTAAAAATGAAGATTTCAAAAGGTCCCTCTCTAAACTGGTTCAATCTGATCCACCTTAGCTTACCACGGACTCAGTAAATCTAAAAGATGAAAATCCAACAATCATCTTAGGTCCCATGGTAGAAGACAGAGATGATTCATCCCCTCCCTTCTACACATACCTTAACATACACAATAAGGTGATGCATAACTACCTAATGGATTCAAGGGCTTCCCATAACCTCATGCCCAAAACAGTCATGGAAGAATTGGGACTAGAAGTAACAAAGGCTTATCATGATTTGTACTCTTTTGATTCAAGGAGGGTGCAACGCCTTGGAGTCATCAAGGACCTGGTGGTGTCCTTATTTTAGTTTCTAATGAATAGTGTGGTCATGGACATTGTAGTAGTTGATGTTCCCCCCAAGTTTGGCATGTTTTTGTCAAGATATTGGATTAAAAAGATTGGAGGAACATTACATATGGACCTCACATATTCCACTATTCCATTCTTTGGAGGAGAACACAGAATATTGTATAGAGAAGCTCATCTGGCCTACATTGTTAGTGATGAAGCAGATCCCTCTAATCATCCTATCTTTGCTCTTGACACAGATTTGGGGTCTAGTTTGTTGCATCTCATAGATTCTCCTGAAGCCCCTCTTGAAATAAAAAAGAAACCCTTGTCTGATTATGAAATACCTCCTCCAACTACCTCTGTGTGGAAGATGTTCTTTGATGGAGCCTCTTCTAGTGAAGGTGCTGGTGCAGGAGTGTTTTTTGTATCACCTTGTCAGGAAACCATATCCCAGTCATACAAACTAGAGTTTGAAACCACCAATAATGTGGCAGGATATGAATCTCTTATTTTAGGTTTAATGGCTACAAAAGAAATGGGAATTGAAGAGATAGCAGTGTTCGGATATGTTGAGTTGATAATCCAGAAGGTCATAAATTCTTATCGGGCTAAACATCCTCGACTCAGAAATTAAAAAAATGAGGTATGGGACCTGATTGATAATTTCTTCTCATCTTTCAACATTTCTTTTATTCCAAGAGAAGAAAATACTTTGGCCGATTCCCTAGCTGACTCAACTAGCCAGTTTAGGATACCTTTGCCACCTAGGATAAAATATGATGTTGAGATAAGATATAGACCATCTGTACTGAACAATATCAAGCATTGGAAGGTATTCAAGGATGATCTTGAAATCAAAAAATTTCTTGAGTCTGTTGATGAATTCTCTGCATTGCACATTGATCAGGATCCTGATCTCGAAGGTAACCCTCACCCTGGGGTATTTTTAAATAAAATTGATAATCACCATATTGTTCAATTGCCTAGCAATCACATTCCAAAGGGACTAGTTCCTTTAGAAATATTGTTCGATCAGAATGATGTGGCAATGAAGGGTGAGGTTTTAGATGGGGATGTTGATGTAACTCAATGAAATATTGGTATAGAGGAGGATCCTAAGTTCATCAAGTTGTCAAGAAGCCTGTCAAGGGAGCAGAGAGACAAGTATGCTGAGTTATTAAAATAATATGTTGATGTGTTCACCTAGACCTATGAAGACCTCAAGAAATATGACACAACTGTCATTGAACATAAGATCCCACTAAAAGAAGAGGCTAAGACATTTAGGCAGAAGCTAAAACAGATTAATCCGATGTTGTTTTCTGACATGGAGAAAGAAGTAAAGAAGTTGTTGGATGCTCAAATCATAGTCCCTTTGAGATATTCTGAGTGGGTGGCTAATCTGGTGTCAGTAAGGAGGAAGAGTGGGGAAATCAGACTTTGTGTTGATTTCAGGAACCTGAACAAAATCCCAAGAAATGACAATTACCCCCTACCTAATATGGAACACATATTGCAGAGGGTAACTGGTGCATCCAGGATATCCATGATTGATGGCTTTTCTGGCTACAATCAGATATCATTCCTACCGGAGCATAGAGAAAAAATTGCCTTCACCACTCCCTAGGGCACATTCATGTATGCCAAAATTCCTTTTGGATTGATGAATGCAAGAGCAACATTTCAGTGAGCCATGGACATAGCCTTCATTGGGGAGAAAGATCAGTTTGTGGTGATCTCTATGGATGACATCATTGTCTTCTCCAGATATGATAAAGAGCATTGCTATCATCTAAGGAAATATTTCTCGAAATGCAGAAGGTTTGGCCTTTCCTTGAACCCCAAAAAATCTTTGTTTTCTATGAAGGAGGGGAAGATGTTAGGCCATATAATATCAGCATAAGGAGTGAGAATTGATCCCAACAAGGTGGAGGCAATTCAAACCCTGTCACTCCTGAGATCCAAGAAAGAGGTCTAGTCTTTCCTAGGAAAAATTAATTTTCTGAGAAGGTTCGTTTCAAACTTTGTCGAGTTAGTAAATCATATTACAGTAATGCTCAGAAAGGGAAATGAAATCAAATGGACTGATGAGCCTAGAGGATATTTTAACCAAATCAAACAAGCATTGATTGAGGTACCAGTGTTGATTAGTCTTGATTACTCCAAGGACTTTCTGATTTTCTCCTTTGCTTCATTTGATATAGTAGCAGTTGTTTTATTACAGAAGAATGTTGAAGGGCTGGAGCAGCCCATTTCATTTTTCAACAGGGCAGTAAGATATGCAGAGGTCAAATATGACATCATGGAGAAGAAATCCTATGCCTTGGTCAAGTCCCTTAAAGCACTCAGAGTCTATGTTCTTCATTCAAAAATCATTGCATATGTTCCTTCATCTTCTGTGAAGGACATTCTCATTCAGCCTGACATAGATGGTAAAAGAAGCAAGTGGATTGGCAAGATCCTTGAGTTTGACCTAGAGATTAATCCCACCAAGTTGGTTAAAGGGAATATCTTAGCCAAGCTACTGGCTGAATCAAATTGAAAATCCTTGGGGGTTAACTTCATCAATGGTTGCTTAGGAAATCAATAGGCTAAATTATCTGATGGCAATCCTCAAGATATTCCTCCACTAGCATAGTGCACCTGGTATAGAGATATCATATATTTTCTGTTAGAATTAAAGCCCCCTGATGAAATGGGGAAGAGTAAGGCAAGATATTTAAAGCTCAAAGAAGTCAAATATTCCCTTATTAACCAATTCTTGTACTGGAGCGACCCTATAGGGGTGTTTCTGAGGTGTCTGAACTCACAGGAGGCCTAGAAAGTGACGTTTCATTTCTATAGAAGCCTATGTAGGGGACACCACTTCAGAAATACCATAGTCCACAAAATTCTCAAGGTTGTGTACTACTGGCCCACCGTATTCACTGATGTTTGCAAAGAGGTCAGATCTTGCATCAAATGCCAAAGGTTCTCATGAAAACAACAACTCAAATCTTTTCCACTAAAGCCTATAGTATCTTCAGCACCCTTTCAACAATGGGGGTTGGAATTCATTAGAGAAATTCATCCTCCCTCAAGCAGCCATCATAGATGGATCCTGACTGCAAGGGACTATTTTACCAAGTCGATAGAATCTATCCCCACCAGGAGTGCTTCACACAAAGTTATCATCAACTTCCTAGAGGATATCATAGCAAGGTTTGTCTGCCCCAATAGAATTGTCACTGATAATGCTACATATTTAAAATCTAAGCCTTTGGTTAAATTCTATGAGCAGTTTGAGATTTCACTGATTCACTCCACTCCATATTATCCTCAAGGAACTGGACTGGCAGAGTCTTCCAATAAAATCCTGATCAAGCTTATTAAAATATTTTTGGAAGATAATAAGAAGGCCTGGGACTCAAAACTCAAATTCGCTCTGTGCGTTGATCGAGTGACAACAAAGAAATCCCTGGGAACCTCCCCTTTTCAACTTGTTTATGGGACAAAAGATTTTTTTCCCACTCAGTTGGCTCTACCTGTAGATAAATTATTTCAAGATTATGAAGGAAAGCCACACCATATGGTCAGAAGAATTCATCAACTACTGGAATTATAGTAGAGTAGGGAGCAGGTAATACACAGAGCTCATAATCATCAGCAGAACATCAAACAGGCCTTTGATAAGAAGGTCAAAAAATAAGATTTCTAGTTGGGAGATCTGGTACTTAAATGGGATGCACCTATATAGGATAGAGGCAAACACAACAAGTTTGAAGCCCTATGGATTGGGCCCTTCAAAATATCTGAAGTATTCTTAAATAACACCTACAGGTTGCAGGATTTGGAAGGCGAGGAGGTTTTTAATGGCCCTATGAATGGGAATTTCCTTAAGAAATGTTTTGTTTGAGCCTTAGACGGCTCCTCTGTTTTTGTAAATATTGTTTTTTGTTTGTGTTTGGTTTCAATAAGGGACTCCATAGCCTAACAGCAAGGCACTGAATCTACAAAGTAGTTCTTGGCATCTCACAGGGAGCAAGCCATCCCCCATGGAGCCTAATGTTAGCACATAATATTGTATGCGGGGTGTTTTCCTATGAAGTGTCCCCTTCGGTGAAAAAGTGGAAAAGAATGGGTTAAAAACCCACTTATCCTAAGTTGGGGATGCATAAGCACTCTAGATTATCCAGCACACAGATCTGGGTGGTCAGAATATACGCACCCAGAACTTTAGTCCAGATTCAATTATTGATCAGGGGATCAAATTTTGCTCAATTTTCAAAGTGCTCGGAATGCGACGAAAACAGTTCCATTGCGTCCGTCTCGTCTTCCTGATTTTGGCGGTATATTTACTTTCACAAACGGAGTCCGTATGGAGGAGATATCATGATCTGTCCGCCAAGCCAAACAGGCAAAATTTTTGAATGCTGACTGTACCTGTCCATACAGTCCGTATGGTGACGTGGCAGAGCCGTACCATCCGTACGGACATGGCAGGGGGTGATATGGCACGTTTTATTTGGTTGATTTTGGCGAGTGGCATGATGACACGTGTCCGTTTTGGGTGAATAATATGAGGACACGTGGCCCAACCCGAGGGTGCCACGTGTCGCTCATTCGTTGGTCATTATTTTCATATGTAAAATTTTATTGGGAGTCTGTGGGGTTCGACCCCCGGACCTCCCCTCTTGGTAAAGACTTTATATCACTCTGCTAGTCAATATACCGCCACTTGTCCCTTGTTAGGAAGGCGGGCCACATTATATTTGAAGTTACATATTGTTTTATACGGAAAAGTGCACGGGCCGGGGCTTAAGCCCTGACCCATGGTTCCATTATATAACCATACGACCATTGCATAAGTTTTTTCGTGCGCGCATTTGCGTTACATTACATTGCATTGCAATTATATTGTAATGTATTGCAATATATTGCAATGTATATATATGACCATGTGTAGTGTATTGGCGTGGTTTGAACCCACGACTCGCGTGTTAAAGTATTGGCGCGGGCCCCAAATGGAGGTTGCATGGTTTTTAAACCAACTTAACCACTTTTAACAAAGCGTGCGGTCGCATGCACCATGTGCCCAAATGTCGAGGCGGTTAGGGGATGGAGGCGCCCTAACTGTCCTACGGTTTGTACCAGTGCGCGGTTGCGTACGGGACTAAGTTTTTACGCTTAAATAAGCGTGTGAGCCAGGTTTTCTCAAGCAAGGGTGCGATTTGTAGAACCAGAGACAACAGAGTTGAAGAGGGAGACTTCAAGGAGGCTAACTTATTCATTTTTTGACCGATTGAGGTGCCGAAAGAGCCCAGACAGGGGTTTTGGGACGCTGGGAAGCCATTGGAGCAGTCAGTTTGTCATTTTGAGCATTGTAAGGCATTTTTTTGAGCACTTTGAGCAATTTAATAATAATGATCCATTGGAAGTTGGACCAGGAGATGTAGCCCGGAGAGGGGTGAACTCCTTTATCAAGTTGTTGTGTTTATGTGCTGATGTTCATTGTTTATACTGCTGTCTATGTGTATTTCGCATAAGTAATCCTTAATTTATGTGTTGCAAATTGATCTTGTTTCTTTAAAACACATAACATTTCACTTGCAATAATTATTCAAGTTTTTCAAGTCTTCTTCATTTTTAGATCAATTATGGACCCCCCTCACCATTCTACCTTTAATGGGTGAAGGGGGGTTCGATATGACAGTTTTCCAGTGCATGGATCTAGAGGGTCAGGCGATCTATGCCCAGATCTATGGTTGAGGTCCCATTTTGGACCCCCCCCCCCCCCCCCCCCCC